>OX235272.1:29677361-29797193 GCA_944472155.2 Trichobilharzia szidati | reverse complement strand
TGTCTATCCCTTTCATTGAAGAAAACTTTTGCAGCTGAACTTCTACATATCCAATAATTCGCATGAACGTAAAGTATAAGCTATGGCTTCTGGTCTCATCAACGTATATCTATCAATTCCCCTGCTCATGTGAAGCTATGTATGTCCACCGTACTCAGCGTTTTCCATTCAAACGTATCCTCGAACACTTATCGTCATGGTTTTAAAAGAGAGTGATAAAATACAACCACGCAGCCCTATTTTAGAACACCTGATCGACTGTGAACACTAAGCCAACCGCCGAAACTAATCCAAAGTAATCTAAATGGTTCGCAGGAGTCTTGCTAATGCAGTACGAATCAAACTTCCTTATACCGCAGAAGCGAAGGGAATTCACTAGTTAAATCCTGAAATCTGCACACAAAGTAAGTTTGTTCACATCTATGGAAATATTCTTTCTGTTGCTAAGACAATTTACTATATTTATAGGCGATAATGCAGCTTGAGAGTGATATCACTAGAAAAAGTAACTCTTCGCTGAGCGCCTTTTCTTCTGTATGAAAAATAAGTTGACTGAGGTGTCAACTTTAAATTAAACTTCTTTTATAAAGCAACATTACTGCTTACACCCTAACAAGTGGGTACATAAATGCATATAAACCTCATTTTTTTGTAGACATACTACTCATATTTCTGAAATACTAACAGACACAGATTTATTCGATATAGGGATAAATATTGAATTCCTTAGTCAAGCTGGAATTTTATACTCGACATCTTTTGTTGTAATGAAACCAAGATAACTTACAGATCTGTTAAATTATACGGATCAGAGACTTGCACTGCGCGTCATAAAGAGCATCTCAAACAAACTACAGATCTTCATTAACAGTTGTCTTCGCTCAATACCACTCAAGATCAGATGGCCGGTCAGAAAAGATCAGCAACAGAGATCTCTGGCAATGAGCGAACCAACCAGGAACCGATTGTGAAACAAATATGCAGAAGGAAATGGAGATGGATTGGCCATTTTCTGAGGAAACCATCAATTGACATCACTAGACAAGCCATTGCTCGAGTGGAACCCGAAAGGGAAGCGGTGAGTTGGTCGTCAGTGCGAGGGTGGGTGACTTGGAGGAGGTCATGTGAAGAGGAGATGCAAACGTGTGGGCAGACTTGGAGCCAGGTGAAGACTCTAGCAGAGAACCGAACTCAATGGAGACGCACGGCTGAAGCCCTATGTTCCTCTAGGAATTAAAGGAAACAATAATAATCCTCACTAAAATGAGGGAACTGCTTTCTATCTCCAGGCTTTAAAAAACTTTATATTTGTAGTCTAGGCAGAATACTCTGATTCGGTTAGTCTTACAGTTCATTACCCAGTGGTTTACCGCTCTATGAAACAGTGTTAACTATAAAAAAGTAACACTTTTTTGACTGCATATTTAAAAAAGTTTGAATATGTCTGATTATCTTGTCCTTTTCTTCATATGATTTGATCATTAACGTTTGTACTTTTCAGGTAGATTCCATGGTGTGCCAGTATTAACCTGAAAGTCATTGAAAACCAAGAAGAGACATAAAAATATCTCGTCCTATTTTGGTACTCTTTATTTAGCACTGCATACTCATGATCTCACCAGATCTTGAACCCAAGTGAGGGTGGGTAGGCTAACCATTCAGCCATCGGGTTGGAATCCGATAGATGACCAGTGAATTTTAGCTTCTCTCGATACATGATATAGTATCACCACCATCCAGGGTCATCGGGAAGTATCTTCCTTCACATTCAACTTGATGAGTCCCAGGCATCACTACTTTCGACAGGAGCTTCAAGAAGTTCAATGCATAATTAATCATTAGTGAGCAGTAGATCATTTTCTTGGGTATTTATTTTAAATTTTTCCGTATTTTTCTCTAATTATCACTAGGAATTAAACCATTGCGATAAACAATATGTAAGTCTAAATAGTGTCAACTGGATACAAAACATTCTAGTTATTATGGAAAATATCTTCAATTATTTATACTTACTGAATGTTGGTATTATTATAGGACAATCGCGTGTCCGTCACAAACAACTGAAAATCACATCTAATTAGGCAGCCAGTTAACACATTTCCAATGCAATAATGTTGAAAACATGATTTAAAGAAAGAAAGAAGGAGGAAGAAAAACAAGTCATGTTTTATATACATAATTTAATCGTGTAAGCTAAGTAAACAAATTTCTTGTAAGGTCAACTGGAAAACATGTTTCGGTGATGTATTACAGATAATAATATAAGATAGATTAGAACTAACTTGGTAGGAAACTGTATCATATTTTAGAGACGAAGTAAACTGAGTTTTGGTTGGAGGATTTCATCATTAGCTGACATCAGTTACAGAACCATGTGGAACCTCCAGAGAGTACTGAACACCTGTTTCTTCATAGTCAGGGACTCCTCATCGGCACGCACCCACCATAGGAGTTTCGAACCTAGGACCTTCTGGTTACACGCCCATCGAGCTCGTAGACCATTAAGCCACTTGGACCCAATCTAATGGCCAGACCATTAATTCTAACTTCTGCCAATTCATGAAATAGCGCGACCACTTCGTAATGTCTTCTTCAATGAGTTACAGCCTCAGCTTCAACCTGCTGCACCCTACTGGTCACGGCTTCCAACTGGAACTTCAGGTTAACTGCTAAATAGTGCGAGTCTCTGGTAAGCTCCAGATTAATCTTAGAGTATACGCAGAAGATAGAATTCATGGACCACTGAATTGGGTCCCAGTGGCTTAATGGTCTACGAGCTCGATGGGCCTGTAACCAGATGGTCCTGGGTTCGAAACTCCTGCAGTGGGCGCGTGCCGATGAGGAGTCCCGAACTATGACGAAACAGCTGTTCAGTGCTCCCTGGTGGTTTCCAATGGTTCTGTAACTGATGTCAGCTCATGATGAAATCCTTCAACCAATCAAACACAATCCCGTCAAAACCAATACTCGAAAATTATACCGACTTTTCTTTATAAGCTTTTGTATTTCTAAACGACTTTGTTAGTGTGCTTCTAACAAAGTGGTAACGATGTCTCTTCTGTATGATGAACCAAGTATTAACCGATTATTTTACAGAAATATTTAAAAATTGTATGAATAGTTACATGAATACAGGTTACTTGTACATGTAATTCCGTTAGCACTGCAGATCGTAATTAAATATACTTATCTACTTTTTAACGTTTATCAGAATTAGTTAACTGTATTAACTGATTTGTCAGGATATTCATGGTGATGGTCATGCATCGAAAATTGCATATAGTGTTCTTTGAGGAGTATAGTTGGGACAAATAGGTTATTCTTCTGGGAGATCTGGTTAAACTAATTCATATATATGCAGCAGTAAAAAGTGTTTATATTATAGTGAAGAGATGAATTTACTAAAATCAAATCACAAATCTTTTGGTAATACAAATGTATTTCAAAACTGACATCTCTTAGCATTTAGGAGCAGATGAGCTTGAACAAGAAAAAAAGTCTACTACTTCCTTCATAAATGACAAATGGTCAGTGAATCTAATGTTGAAGTAGGAGTTTATATTGGTCATTTAACTACCTAGTCCAAATGATTCCTGGTGATGGCTTCCAGTAATTAGGCAGTTGGATTTATTTCCTATTAGTTATCAGAGTAAATATACAGTGTTGATTATGTCAAAATTTATTTCTGAAATATAATTCCTTCTATTTCATCTATGACTGTTGAAAATATAAACTATTTCATGACCACTACAGCAAATACACTTCGACTTTGTTCCTAGCTGGAACGAATATTTTCAGCCAACTATTCACATACTATTGAAACTAACCAATTGAACATTTTATACTAGTTGTTTAAATTGAATCAAAAGTTACTTTTCAGTGCACCAGTCGATATTGACCTTTATCTTGACGTGTTTACAGGCATCTCATTTGATTTTTGTCGAGCAAATTCATGACACCGTCTCATGTTCAGAGTACAGCTACATAAGACATGCATAACAGCTGATAGATAATGTCAGCTGATTTCAGGATGAAAACAGTTACACTGACTTTTTGAAAAATAAACCTTTTTATTTATTTTACTCCTGTAAGTTCCCAGTGGAACATAAGGCTTCAGGCTAGAGCCTTGAAATTTTGTTTGCAGTGGTGACTTTTACGGGAAGGGGTTGCTAGCCTCATGTTCAGCCTTCCCTCTTATTACTGTCTTAGTGAGGTAAAAGACTGTGTTGGTCTGGGATCGAACCCCGAACCACATGGAGTATGGTTGGCAAGCATTCTATCGCTGTTCCTTTGACGCATAAAAAATAAACCACAGGCAGATAAAAATAAAAAATAAGCAAAAATATTTGAGTGATTTCGGATAAAACGTACTGCATTTTCAAATGAGATCAGGATTTTGGGTCGTTCAAAGGAAGTAGTTTCTTCTCAAGACCAAGAGAAATAATTGCGATTTGCATGAGATGACATTTAGGAAACAAGATTAAGTACCTAAAACTAGATAACGCTCTTAGTACAATGAAATTTATTCACAAGCTACCGTTCCATGTAGTATCTTGTAACAAAGAAATAGTTCCACGAAAACGTGTGAAAGTGTAAACAATCACAAGTCAGCTTACAATCTTCCCGTTTCAAAATGCTGGGCAATTGTGTCATAATAAATTTATTATGATCACCAGAGGAAATGAAACGAATTTTAGACAACATAAGATGCTAAGTGAATTATCACAAACACAAGAAAAGCTGTACCAACCCATGTTGTAAACAAAATGCTTATTTTAACTGCGATGTGTATGACGGAGATTCACCCACTAAGTATTCACCGAGTATTACTAACCTAAGGCAATAAGAATAATATCAGATAAGAAATAAACCCAAGCAGAACAAAAGAATCATTTCAATGGAGCTAGTGAATTGCATTTTTGTGTTACTCATTTTCTTAAAAGCCTATAATTTGATTTGATAGAAATCGAGTAATGTAAACAAAAATTTGCATTCTATTCAGATTAGTAGGACACTATGCCTTAGTGAATCAGCCTTTCAAAAGGGACAATAGCTATGAATTCTTACGAAAACATAATCTTTTTTGCATTTATCAGTATAAGTGAGAGGAGTAGAAATTCTTGAAATGAGGGAGATCAGTGAGCCATTGTGTCAGTAAAAAGCAAAACTTGCAGAACAATAGGATGCCAAATTGTTTTTAAAATGAAGCTACGAAATGACAGATGCTAGTGTGCAACTGTCAGCTGTGAACTTCTTAGCAAAAGTAGTTCTTAAATTTAGATCATGCCTTATATCCTGCAATATCAGTGATTGTAATTTTTTATATTGACTTTAAAAGTATTTATGCCGAGAGTAAATCAACTGAATTTTTGAAACTGTAACTTCACGCGTTGATGAAATAATTTTCAGAAAAAAATGTTGATAGACAAAATTATTACGTGTGTGAGATTGAACCTGAAAGCATTTGTTTGCTTCATTTTTTCACTAGTTTGTGCATAAGCGGTTGAACGTATTAGATGGCTGGAGGCAGTCTACAAGAAGCCTTGTACCTAGATTTCATACTAGTTGGCATTCGTCGGCATGGTGTGTCTGCCATCTTCAAGGAGCTCTTCTCCCTTCTGAGATTCAAACTCGAGTCACTCAGAGACACAGTCAGATGCGTTACCAGTGAGCTTTTTTTTGGCGGCCTGTTTGACATCTGGGCTACCTTTCTGTACATCTACATATTTGCATCTAATACATCATGTTTCCATTTTTAATTTTAACAAAATATGGTCACAAATCGTATCAAATACAGTAATGAATTCATTAAATGTTTTAAACCATATGACTTTCATGCATCTAATAAAACTAAGAGAAAACATCATGGTGGTTGGCAACGCGCTCTCAAACGGACACCATTATATCGCACAACTATTCCTGTTATTGTCAGTTCAAACTGCCGTTCACTTCCCAACAAAATTATGCATCTCCAGTCTCTCTTATCATCTGATACTTATCACAATACTGCGATAGTCACATTACAAGAAACATGGCTCCATGATCTTTATGACGACAACCTGGTTTCTCTAAATGGTTTCACATTGTTTAGACAAGATCGAATATGCTCTAGAAAGAAGAGAGGTGGTGGAGTCGCAACCTTCATTCATTCTCAGTGGTCAACTTCAAATAATGTATGTTTTTCTTTCTCTAGTGACTTTATTGATTGTATTACAGTCAAATGTCGTCCGAAACACCTATCCAAGTTTAAATACGTCTTCATCTCAAACATTTATGTTACTCCTGGATGTTCCGCCTCGGATCTATCTCATTTTGCCGACGAGTTCACAGCATTCGCGGTTACACATCTTGAAAACTCTTTATCAGTTGTCACTGGAGATTTCAATACCTGTGACTGTTCTTTTCTTGAATCATTAGGTCATGTCAACATTGTCAAATTTCCAACTCGACTTGATAAAACTCTGGATCTAGTATTTACTAATGATGCGGAAATATATGAAGCACGCAGACGTGCTCCTATAATGAACTCTGATCATTGTATTATTCGGATATTACCCAAGATATATAGCAGATATCACTCTAATATCCTCTCGAATCTCTCCAGGAAAACACAACAAAGATGTTACTCACAAGAAAACGTGCTCAAACTAAGATGTATGTTAAATGACACAAACTGGGAACTTTTCACTGAACACACTCTGGATGATACTATTTCCAATCTGACTGACTATCTTAAATTCTGCCTTGATGTATGCTGCCCTAAACAGATACTTTTCAAAAGAATAGATCGTTTCTCTTCTCCTCATCTCAAAAAGCTTCGAAGAGAAAAAGAGAGACTGTACAAGGCTAAGGATAAAGCTGGTCTTAGGAGAATAAACATCCAAATCAAATCCGAAATCAAGAGGTTAAACAATATTTATAATCAAAGAATTTTGTCATGTAAAACTCCTGGGAACATGTGGAAGCTTTTCAAAGAAATTACAGGTTGTGGTAAGCATAGTTCTTGTTCTCCCTCTATTGATGTAAATACTCTTAATAGATCTTTTATCCGCCTTCCCAATGTACCTTTTAGCTTCAATGTAACAAATAACATGACCAGTGACTTTAATAGTTTTAAAACTTCTGATGTTCTTAAATGTTTAAAATCTCTTAAACCTTCCCAGAGTCTAGGTCCTGATGGTATACCTGCCATTGTCCTTAGGAAATGTGCTGATATTTTAAGCAACCCACTTACAAACATTTTTAATACTTCTTTTTCTAATAATGTTGTACCTTCTCTGTGGAAAGATATTAAAATCATCCCTGTACCTAAGTCAGGCTCTGGTAATAATGCTAAGTTCAGACCTATCGCTATAACCTCTCCTTTTTTGAAACTAATGGAGAAACTATTGTTACTAAAACTTGTTCCCTCTCTAAGCTTCTCAAACGATCCAAAGCAGTTTGCTTACAAACAGGGTAAAAGTACTTTGGACGCTGCTGCTGTGTTTCATCACAACATTGTATCCTCCTTAGACAAAGGGGCCAAGTTTGTCCGTTGTACGTTCCTTGACTATACATCTGCTTTCGACTCTGTACCTAGAGGCCTATTGTTAAACAAGCTTAGCCTAGCACAAACTGAGCCCTGGGTTATCAACTGGCTGCACTCTTACTTCTCTAATAGGATGCAGTACACGGTATATAATGGTGCATCTTCCTCTCCATTGCTTACTGAAGCTGGAGTTCCTCAGGGTGCTGTTCTTTCTCCGTTTCTCTTTTCCTTCTTCTTACATGATTTACCTCTCTCAGATGAAGTCAACTTCGTCAAATATGCAGATGACCTGTCTGTATCGTTTTCCATTAAGTCTCAGTCAGACTGTCTCAAATTAAATAGCTTCCTGTCGGACATCAGTGAGTGGTCCAAACTAAATGGTCTCATGCTGAATCCCTCAAAATGCCAGACTGTCGACTTCTCCCTTAGGCATAAACGAGATCTACAAACACTAGTGAGTTCTCATGAAGACTGTTGCATTGAGGGGACTAAAATTGAAACTAAGTCTAATGCAAAATACCTCGGTCTAGTTCTATCTTCTGACCTTACTTGGACATCTCATATCCTAATGATTTCTAGGAAAGTGTTCTGTCTTACCTACTACATTAAGAAACTTAGACAATCCGGAATCACCAAACCTCTACTTTCACAATTTGTCAACTCTTGTATCCTACCTATTCTACTTTACTGCTCCCCGTTAGTCTTTCCTGGTCTACTGAAAAAGGACTATTCCATCCTGAGAAGGATGTTGACAGTAGTTAGTAGGACTAGTGGTGTTAATCTCAGTCAGCTCGTGACTACTTTAGTTGATAGGCATCTGAATACATGTGAAAAATGGTCTAAAACCATACTCTCAGACCCCCAACACCCCCTCTATTCCCAACTCTCTCCTTGTATCTCATCAAGTAAAACCAGAAATCAGTATAAAAGAATCTATGCTCGTACAACCAAGTACAGGAACTCAACGATACCATACTTGGCCCGTGTTCTAAGCGACAGAGACAATGTTAGGCGTGAAACCTGTGACTTGCTTTGTTATTAACAACATAATTTCATACTCTTTTATTTCTCTCTTATTTCGTATTCTTTAGTGAACTCCTTCTTCAAACTACTTAGCTACCTGAAATATTAACATTGGCTTCCTTTTTTGTACTTTACTATATTCCTTCTATTGTGTATCACTGGTTCCGACTATATTAGCACTATGAGTATTACAAAATTGTCGTGTCATTAACCATCATGTAATTATTAGTTTTGTGGTTGCTTTTCTTATTTTCTATACTTTTCGGCAATATTAAACTGACAATCATTGTTTGTGAATGCCATAGTCACCACCTCAAAAAATTTTGTATTATTCAGGATTACTCACACTACCACCACAAACACTGCATTAGACCTTGGTAGACTTTGGTACTTTTTCGCATTCATAATTATTTTGTGTTTATCCTGTTTTTTCTTTTTTTTTTTTTTTGCTGTTGGTGTCTTCAGATTTACTTTTTTTTTGTTTGTTTAATACTTATTTTAAACGTCGGTAAAATTAGATGCAAATATTGTAGATATGTGCTGAAAATTCCACACTGTACCACTGTACTGTTTCTGGAATAAAGCAAATTATTATTATTATTATTAAGGCTGGCGACTGACCTCCTTTGGGAACGTATTGGATACTTTGATTGGATACTAGTTAGTAACTACTGTAGTTTGTCTAGTCCTATTCTCGGTGCAGATCACATTGCAAACTTGACTGATAGAATTCAATCTGCACGAAAGATAGGACTAGACACATTACACTTGTTTCTGGCCAGTGTACAGTCAAAAAGAGGTCAGACGTATTGGATTTCACGGAAGCGCTTAGTAGTCCAGCTTTCATGCTGAAAAATTATAATTTTGTTTAGACTTCCAATTGAGTAATTAATCTGTTTCATTCCATATTAGTCTGTTTATTAGATATATCACACAGTGAAACAGTATTATATACTCCATGACGTTTCGAACAAAATTTATTGCGGTTCATGATCATATCAACTGTAACCACACGACTTTGAAACTTGAATTTTATAGTTTTCTTTGTTCCCCGCTATTTGTCGTAGGGGTAGTAGAATTTTCCAGATGTCTGGAACAAGTGTTCAATCATTCCTATTACACGTGTTTGCAGCTGATTCGATAAACAAAGCTTCCGTTGTCATCAATCTCTCCCTCCACCCTGTGACATAAGATTTTAAAACTGTCATCGTATCCCATCCAGCCTATTGTATGGTTGTGTGTATTTGCATGTAGTACTATAGCTGAACTATTCTCTAGATTTCTTATCTTATTCAGGTCAACCAATCTAGATTTTGCTGCTAGGTTTTTATGCTCAGCTAGTCTGACTGACTGACCCTGTTCTACTAGTTTGACCTATGTATTTGACCTGACAATCATTGCAGGGTATTAGATAAACTAAATTATTTTGTTTTAAAGGCTCTACAGGATCCTTTAACCGACAAAGCTTGTTTCTAATTGAGTTTATGGGTTTGAATGCCAGCCAATTTTATTCCTGCCTTGTTAAGAATTCTGCGTAAGGCTTCCGAGGTTCCTTCCTTGTATGGAACTACTACTGATGATTTAGATTCCTTATTGTTGGTGTCGTCATTATTATTATTATCATTATTATTGTTATCATTATTATTGTTATCATTATTATTGTTATTATCACTATCGCTACTATCATTATTTATTTTATTTTAACATTTCCTTACATATTTCATGACTAACTTATCCGGGTAATTATTAAGTTTCAAGGCTTCTTTTATGTGTATCAGTTCCTGTTTTAGATTTTTCTTTGGTACTACTTAGTTTTTGTGCTCTATCATTTAAACATTTCACCAATCCTATTTTTACAGACATAGGATGGGATGATCGGAAGTCTAAATATCTGTTTGAATGTGTGGGTTCTCTGTAAACCCTAGTGTTTAACTTCCCATCTTCTTTCCTTTTTACGTTGCAATCTAACATTGAGAGCTCCCCTTCCTGGTTTTCTAATTCATAAGTGAATTGAATTGCTTCAACCTTCGAGTTGATATGTTCGAAAAATCTATCTATATCTTGTGTTCTCCGTACAGTGAATGTGTCATCTACATACCTCCACCATACTTTTGGGGTGGGGCTGAACGTTTCGATCGCTATGCTTTCCCACCTATCCATGAATATATCTGCTACAACTGAGGATATTGGTGAGCCCAAGTTTTACATATATATTAATCTATATCATTTCCAAGACTTAGAATTCTCACTGTCTACTATAATGCGGATTAGTGGATAACTGATCAAGATTTCCTTTCCCCCTAATGTAGCCAGGACGGTATACGTTCAGTGGCATGTTTAGTAGGCAAATGCTCGTTAGGCACAGCAGGCATAAATTTATGCACATGGTTATGTAGACTGACTGATGTACACTGAAGATGTCAACAACAGCAAATTGCCATTTAGTTGTAATGTGAATCTGTTGCTGACTAGAGATTTCATGTGAAGTCGAAGAGGACGGTCGTCAATGCCACTGGCTTGCAGTAACTCTATTTCACATAACGAGTTAAGTCAAAATTAATATATGTGTAAAACATGGACAATGCATGTTAATTTCTTTATAATAATAATAACTTTATTCTGAAAAATGCTTTAATACATATCATAGAATTCTCAGTATGTTCTATTTCAAAGTCTTTACTCCGGGTGTAGAATATTTAAGTAAATTAATATTCGGCAGCATAACATGTGAAGCAATATTATTCTATCCAAAGAACGCTCTAGAAACCTGCTATACCTGTTTTTCCCATTTTTCTTTTTCGAAAAACTCATCGTGATACGTTGAATCCTATTTGAAAATAGGCCTGAGTACAAACTGCGATTCAGAGACGTAATTAGCTAATTAAAACAACATGAAATAGAAATCTACACAATAATTTCCTTTTGTCTATCAACACGCATATTGTAAGAGCGCCATAATGAAATAAGATATCAGGATGATAAGGTACATTGCAAATGTACATATCATGTTAGAGAGACGTTTTTGATGTAGTCCTCTGAGCTGGATAGTTTATTTGCGAAGCTTTCGTCGCCTTGCTAGGCAACATCTTCAGCGCATACTTCACTTCGGTGAAGTGAGCTTTTAGATTTCTGCACCAATTTATTAGTCATCTATGCTGGTGATCTTGAATGTGATTGGTGGTTTTTGTGTTTTCAAACAATCTAGTCTTCTTGTATTGGAACTGATTGTCCCCTTGACCTGAAGTTTGACCCTTTATGTGTAAGATTTTCTTCTTATCGATTGGCAAAGTTTGTCTATATCAATGTGTCTATCGATTGATGATTCACTGGAATGCCAAGCTTCTAAAAATTCTCTAGCATTCTTGTTGTCTCCTCTGTCTAACATCTGAACGTTGTCTCAGTCGAATTGAAGTCCGTGGTTGTCTGTATGCAGCGATATGAGAGAGTGGATGTCATGTCTTTTGACGGCTAGTTTATGTTCATGGATACGAAGACGAAGGGGACATCCACTTCGGTTAATGTAGTGTTTTTTGCAGTTGTGACAATTTATTTTGTAGATGATGTTGGTTTTATCTTTTTTCGTTGTTGAGTATTTTAGTTGACACAAAGTCAGCTGAGTGAAGTGATTTTGTTGGTTTGTGTGCGACTTCAATTCCTAGAGGTTTGAAGAGTCTTGCAGTGATTTCTGAGATGTCCTTTAGATATGGTAGGGCGATTTTCTTTGTGGTTTCCATGGGGACCTTTGATCTGGTAGGTTGGCTCGAGGGTAAATGTCTTTTGATGAAATTTCGTGGATATCCATTCTTTTGGAAGACGTCCATGAGATATCTTTCTTCAATTTTCCTTAAGATAGGAGTGCCGCAATAAGTCCTGGTCCTCTTAAACAGTGTTTGTATACAATTCCTTTTGTGTGTTATTGGATTATTGCTGTTGTAATTGAGTATTTGGTCCGTGTGAGTTGATTTTCTATAAACTTGAGTTTCTAATTCCCCTGTGGTTTTTCACTTGACTAAGACGTCCAAAAATGGGATTTTGTTCTCGGATTCCTCTTCACTTGTGAATTTGATGTCGTTGAAGACGTTGTTTATTAAGTTGTGAGTTTTTATCTAACTCGTTTCTTTTGATTAATACAAATGTGTCGTCTACGTAACGTATCCAAATTTTGGGTTTCTTGAAAATTAATTGAGATATTTTAGGTTGTTAGGGTGGCAACAATGAAATAGAGTAAATAAGATAAACATTCTGATGGATGGAAAATTAGGCAACCCAGTGAGATTTAATCAAGCAGTCAAACATCCAGAGCTGGATCTTTATTGGAAACTTGGTGATTGATCGGAAAACATTTTGATGAACACAATTTATTATTTATAATCGTATCATGGAAAATTCCCTTTAGGATATTTAGAAATTCAAAACAAGTGATTCAGCAAAGAATCTCTTCTCAACGAATTTATCACAAAGCTATACAATCATATATTTATATAGACTTCTTATAATAATAATAATGTGGACTGTGACAGAAAATAATTCAATAATTCCCATTGTAACATATAGAACACAATATTCAGCGAAAAAAATATATATTTTCAACGAATTTATTATCAAGCTGTGCAATCATAAATACATATATGGTTTTTATGAAACTATATACAATGAGGAGATTAGAAGAGAAAGCCGTGAATACTTAAAATAAGAATAGTATGAAATGCTATTAAAATGTTTATGATTTTGTACATAGTTCAGTATCAAATGACGAAACAAACAATGCCTTACATAGGATAGTTCATTGAGTGTATATGTGTTGAAAGGTGTCAAATTATAGGATTAGTAGACAAAGAAAAAAAGCTGCATAACATGATTTGAAATTTGATAAGATAAGATAGAATTTAACATTGTAAAGGAATTTTCATTTAAAATAATAAGTAGGGCAGGTGAAATGATACAGGAAACAGTTCATAGTGAGAATGATAATATTGCTGATAATACTAACAATCGTAATAATAAGAGGACGAAACATAAATTAAATAAACAAATGTTTATTCTTTTATTGACAAGACAGTAATAAGGACTGTACATACTTCTTTTGTACATAAAGGTATGACTCAAACTCGTGAATGGCCATAACCTATATTGTCTTCGGAAGTTTAGAACAAAGAAAATGCGGTAGTTTATCATGTATTTGATAGATGTTCTTAAAATCATGGTCGGGATTGTTAGAGTGACACATGTCTCTCAAGTGGTCTAAAGTACAGCTTCGCACACCCTTCCTTTATCTCTTGTGAAACGACGCTGGAATGTATTCCTCTATCCGTGTGGAAGGTATTATCTGGTTGTCACCCACATATCTTGTTCCACAAGAGCAGGTGAACTGATAGATATGCATGGAGTCGGCCAGACGATGAAGCTTATGTTTTACAGAGACGGAGAATAACTTGCCGATCGTGAACGGCATTTGCAGTTTTTCCGCAAAGAACGTCTTACTGACTAATTTAGAAAGACGATTGTTGAGCATGTGTCAAGCCTGATCACCTCTGAATTCTACGTCCTTGAAGACGATTTTCTTTGGAACTGAGTCAGTGACCATTTTGGATTGTTTGTCTTTCATGTTTTTTTCCATAAATCGGTTCAGATAACCGTTTTTAGGAGGGAAAGTTGTATGTCAACGCAGTCAGAACTACAAATATGTCTTATCCTGTATCAGAGAGAATGAGTCAAATCTTTCTTCCTAGATGTCGGCACCCAATTATAAAAGATATTTGGCTGTTCATCCCATGTACGCTTCTGGTGGATAGATCTTTTTAGACATCCATCATTATATCTAGGGAGGCACACATAAAGAAAAGGAATGCTTAGTTCAGATTGTTTCTCTACGGTAAATTGTGAGGAATGATGACTGTTGATGAATGCAAGCAAGATATCTTTAAGTAATTTGTCTTTAGCGCAGATGATGAAAGTGTCGTCCATATATCTTCTATAAATGTTGGAACTGTCTATGGTTTGTCTGAGCTGAGTTTTCAAGCTTTGCTTTATAAAACAATCTGCCAGTAGTGAACCTAGTGGTAATCCTATCTCACTGCCATCTACGTGTCTAAAAATCTCATTACTGAAAGAAAATCGAACAAAAAACGTGCATCTAAATAACAGTTCTCTGAGATATGTTGTTAGATAGACTTACACTCGTCCTTCCCTGTTCTTTGGACTTAATATCTCATAGTGATCTGGGTGGGATTCTTGAGTGTTAGGGCTACGAGTCAACCCCGGATCCACATATGCAGTTGGAGAGCATTCTACCACTGAACCACCAAAGCCATAATGGTTCATCTATTGATTGCAGTCTACTTGCACTCTGTTAGGTTTTGACTAAACTAAACGACACAACAATTCTACAATTTAGGAATAATATCAGTGTATTGAGTTTGTGTTTGTGTGTGTGTGTCATCAATGAAGGAAGAGTGAACATATAAGCAGAGTCTTAACTTCACTTAACTTATAATCTTTCCATGGTAAAATCATACCATTTATTCAAAATACATCTGGAAGAATAATAATTAGCAGACTATTAATTTGATTTGAACAGTAACAACTGCCATCCATTTCAGTGGAAATTTTAATCCAAATTATCACTGTACTTCATCTAGACAAAATATTATTCTGGAAAATACATATTCAATTGAAGAAAACGGTAGATTTCGTCACAAAATGATATCACTTAGAGAATTATTGAAAAGTAGCTAGTACCGGACAAATATTTCGTCCTACATTCGAACTCTTCATATGTACGCAGTGATGACACCAAATGGTACCACACACACAGGACATTCCGTTTAAGAAGCCAGCACGTTAATATTCAGCCACTGGGAAGAGATGACTGACATTCATAACAAGGAAGAAATAAGTTGAGTTAGTATGGCTATTTTGAACGCCAGATTCCATGCTAATAAATAAATGTAGGAGCAAATCTGAAGCAGTTGGATACAATTGACAGAAACATATCTCATGACGGTTAAAACAGAGAATTCACAGAACTGCATTCAGAAGTAATAAGGACAAAAATTATTATTACTGTTGATTCATTTGTAATTCGAAACGTTGAACAACGCTGGTGGATGCATCGAAAAGATTAAAGGCTCATATAACCACAAATTACTTCAAAATCTTCTGGCTCTAAAATTCAGGGTAATTGTGACGCAATAAATATTAGGATTACCAAAGGAGATGAAACGAATTTTAGACAACATAAAATGCTAAGTGAATTATCACAAGCACAAGAAAAGCTCTAGCAATCCATGTTGTAAACAAAATGCTTATTTTAACTGCGATGTGCATGGTGGAGATTCACCCACTAAGTATTCACCGAGTATTACTAACCTAAGGCAATAAGAATAATATCAGATAAGAACTAAACCGAATCGGAACAAAAGAATCATTTCAATGGAGCTAGTGAATTGCATTTTTGTGTTACTCATTTTCCTAAAAGCCTATAATTCGATTTGATAGAAATCGAGTAATGTAAACAAAAATTTGCATTCTATTCAGATTACGGGAAACACTATGCAGTGTATATCAGTGAATATTTACGAATAAAGAATGTTGTTCGTATTATTATTATTATTATTATTAGTGATTGGAGTATATATTTCCATGAAGAAGAAGACTAGTGAGCAGTCGTATCAGTACAAGGCGAACTTAGAGAACAAAAGGGAGCAGAATGTTTCTAAATGAAATTATGAATTGACAGATTGTGTTGTGTAATTGTCAGTTGTGAACGTTTGAATAAAAACAGTTCTTAAATTTAGGTTATGTTATTTTTTTTTTGCTATACCACTGATTGTCATCTCTAATTTTCTTTCTCTGGTATAAATCTAGCTTGACATATGCTGTTATTGGTTTGGAAAGTAAACGGTGGGTACTACCGACATATCTTTCTGTGTTGATCCACGCAAACTTATTTGTACATATATTAAGAGAGCCGGCAGAAACACCCTGTTCTTTAGATGAAACTGTATAATAAGTTGTGTGGATAAAAAGTTAGTTCGTCCACATTTTTTTGTCCTTCACTTTCCCCGGTGGAACATAGGGCTTCAAGCTAGCGGCTTGAAGTTTCTGTAGTAGTGTTTATTTTACAGGATGGGGTTGCTAGCCTCATGCCCAACCTTTCCTCTTCACCAGCATTACTTCTGGCTTATCGAGGTAAAGGAGTGCGTCGGTCGGGATTCGAACCCCAGACCATATGCATGGTCGGTGAGCGTCCTGACCACTATGCCACCAACGCGCAAAGCAGTGCTTAGCTCGAGGCCTCGCCGAGACATTAAATGGTGTTAACATTTAAATAGTGCGTCGGTGGCATAGCGGTTGGGACGCTCGCCTACCATTCAAATGCTCCGGGGTTCGAGTCCCGGCCGACACACTCCTTTACCTCGCTAAGCCAGGAATAATGCTGGTGAAGAGAAAAGGTTAGGCAAGAGGCTAGCAACCCCATCCTGTAAAATAAACACTACTACAGAAACTTCAAGCCACTAGCTTGAAGCCCTATGTTCCACTGGGGAACGTGAAGGAAAAAAATTTTTATAAAGGTTTTGAAAATACCATATAATGTGTTTTGTAGTTGTCGATAATACCCACTATATCTAGCATTCAATAGTCGGGATGTGGGAAAAGTTCTATTTTTTGGGTATCCTTTGCAAAAGTTCGTTATCAAGTGATTTCAAGTCATATCATTGGATTGACATCACTTGGGAAGACCAATGAAAATAAATGGGTACCGTCTTCAATGTTTCTTTGACTGATATCAATCCCCGTTTTATTTTGAAAAAAATTATGCAATTTCTAAACATTTTACGACATTGCTCATAATGAAAACAGATAAAATGAACTGTCTATCATAATTTCAAAATTCCACCAAATGGTTTACAGATAATCTTATGTTTTCTAAGATTGGGATAAAATGTAGAAAAAAAATCAGATTACCGATAGGAAAATTTCATGGCTGGAAGTAAAACTTCATGCATAAATGAATGATGGTATAAACTAATTGACTGGTAAGATGATGCTCAAAAATCTGGATCGGTAAACCAGGTTTTTATTCAACATGAAACCATCGTTTGCATACTCTACACCAACCAGTCTTATGGTGAAAGCGCCTGAAAAGGTTTAATCCCTTTAAAATATCGAGGTGAATTTAAACTATTATAGCCAAAGTTAAGGTCTGTCAAGAGTTTACCTTCAGAAATCAACCAGATTTAGAGAACTCTTTAAATGGTCATTCCATATCAAATCATGCCTGCGTTTATAGATTTGGTGAGTGAGTCCCATGAATACCGAATAAATCTATACTGTTAGGTAGGGTTAAGTTTAGAGGTAGGGCTAAGGTGAAGCACAGAGTGAGAAATATCAATGGGTTCCAAAGTATCAAGATCTACAGCTACCTGGCTGAATGCATATATCTCGTTTGGTATAATTTCTGTATGAAATGTCCTTGGGGTTACTGGCAGACATGCTTGCTACGAATAAATCAAAGTTCTCGAGAGTATTATCATCTTTGTAATGTTTTTAATGCATTAAAAAAACGATTATGCAGCTTTTCTGCATCTGAATTCTGACTGGCTGTTCGACGTCACAGTAATTCAGGCTATGATCGTTTCATTAAGGTTACAACAAAGAATAAAAACACTGAGTACAGCTCCTCAATATTCAGGAAAACAAGTTGGCGAACTTAGTTCTGATGAGTAGTTATGATAAAGAATCAAATACAATGAGTTTTTCTTGTTGACTAGAATAAGTAGATGTCATATTGGGATCAGAATAATTTGGTTTGCAAAGGAAACAGTGGTGAAACTTCACCTCTGGAAATGCGTACACTTTAAATGTCTAACTAATTTGCAGATTGTGAATATCATTTATGGTATCATCACTTCGCCCAAGTAGATAATCAGAAATCCGGTGGTTTGAACTGATTCGGCTCTCTGAATTGAGTCATACCAAGTACACCGCTAATGAGCTCGGGCCCAGATGACCGACACGGCCGTTCACTGTTTAGATAGCCTTGATCTGATTGGCAAGCACAACTGGTTGATATCAGTGGGACACAACTAATCATTACAATCATTCAGATCACTCCACCCTGTGTCAGCGAAATTACGACTGGTGAAATGTTTAAGCAATAGGGTACAACAACAACTAAGTTTTACTTAGGAAAATTAGTACTTACCCGGATAAATCAATCAGGAAGTATGTAGGAAAATATAAAATAAAATTAATAAAAATGGTAGTGATAGGGGTGATAATAATATTATTATTAATTTAAATCATCAGTTGTACTTCCATGCAAAGAAGGAACCTCACGGAGAATTCTTGAGAATGCAGGAATAAAAGTGGCATTTACACCCAAAAGCTTAATTAGAAATAAGCTTTATTGGCTGAAGGATCCTGCGGAGCCAATTAAGCAAAATAATATAGTTTATCTAATACATTGCTGCAATAATTGTCAGATTAATTACATACATCAAAGTAGTAGAACAGGGTCAGTTGGACTAGCGTAGCACAGAAACCTAGCAAAATCTAGATTAGTTGACCTGAATAAGATAAGAAATCTAGAGAATAGTTCAGCTATAGTACTACATGCAATTATACACAATCATACAATTGGATGGGATAGGATGACAGTTTTAAAATCTTATGTCACCGCGTGGAGGGAGAGATTGATGACAACTGAAGCTTTGTTTATCGAATCAGCTGCAAACACGTGTAATAGGAATGATTCAACACTTGTCCCAAACATCTGGAGAATTCTGCTACCCGTATGACAAATAGGAGAAGACAAAGAAAACTATAAAACTCAAGTTTTAAAGTCGTGTGATTACAATTGATATGATTGTGAATAGCAATAAATTATGTTCAAAACGTCATCTTGTATATAATACTATTTCACTATGTGATATGCCTAATAAACAGAATATTTCATGCATTTACTCCCCCCTGAGGAATTTGAATAAAGTAAAAACAACAGTTTGTGCAGAACTTGAGTTTAGAACATCCTGTCAAGTTGTAAGCTACTGATGAGAAGCCAACGAGATAATTCATGGCATCATCTTATTCTGCACAAAATGTTGTTTTTGCTTCATTTAAACAAAATATTATGGAATGATTATTAATTTACGTCTGAGAACTTATTAATTTCATGAGAAATTCCGTCATTTAGGCGATTATTTATGGCATATTTAATAAACTACTGTACTTATCTTACTGTGGTGAGTGTTACATCATCATGACAATTGAAGCATACAACCATCCTCGTGTGTTGACAGCAGACAGTGTCTTCATGACTGGTTATGACGAAATTAGTTGGCCGATTAGTTGACATGAGTATTCACAACTTCATCTGTCCTCAACCACTCCCCATCAGTCATTTCATTATAAGCCGTGACATCATTGCACCTACTGAATCGACTACTTTTCATCCGATATTTCTGTTAATTCTCCTTCACACAACAGAGTTTGAGTTCAAGCTTTCCTTGCATTTCTAATCAATTTAGTGTGACATCTTTGTCGAGTGCTGTTTAAATTTCTGTGAATAATTTTGACACAATGCTTCATTGTGAGCTGTGGAATGCTGGGATCTATAAGGTGAAATAATGCACGCACTGCTAATCTTCTTCTTGTTCGTCTTAATCATTTTTCCAGAGCCTGCGCCAGGTGAGTTCATGATATCCGTGTGTTTAATTGCGATTGATTTGACTTCATGTGTGTATGCAGTGATCATCGACATTTTCATCGAAAGCCCCGTTAGCAGCTACGTAGTTTCAAACGATTCAATAGTGAATAATATGAG
The DNA here is from genome assembly GCA_944472155.2 of Trichobilharzia szidati. NCBI lineage: Eukaryota > Metazoa > Platyhelminthes > Trematoda > Strigeidida > Schistosomatidae > Trichobilharzia > Trichobilharzia szidati. The sequence continues at coordinate 29,776,815 of OX235272.1, read as the reverse complement.
CGTTTGAATGACGTTCTCCAAGTATAGTTGTTTCACGCATGATCTCACAGTGACATCAATGTAGTTTATCTTGATCTTGTTATCTGCAAAATGAATAGGGAGTGCAATTTAAGAGCTCTTACTATGGCGCACATTCTGTATTTTGAACCTGTTATCAGTAGCATCTATCTGACCTCACGAATTTGTTCATTGTCACTACGAAACAGCACACTTTCTGTCAAATCACAATGCGGAACAAGTCCCCAGCCCGCCAACCACATTTCCATGAATACTTTGTAGTTGACAAATGAAACGATGTCTGCCTCTCCCTCCTCACTCCGTACTGACCGTGACGCCTTGAACTCACCCGTCAATGTCGCTGAATATCCGGGATGAAACGACACAATGTGTTGAAGAGCTGTTCCGAAGATATGTCAGCAGAATTCACCACACACAACTATTTCAGTCTCCTTTTGTCTTGTCAATGTTTTCTTTCTGCTTCACAAATTGTACGAGTTCACAGGACAACGCATATTATGCAGTCCAATCCTCGCAACAGCAGATCTCACTGCCTCTGGTATGGATGTTTTCACTGACAACCTAAATTTATACCATTTTCGCTGACATTATTGCAGTGAAGGAGCATGTTCGATATGATGCATTTGAGATGAATATCAAATGTTATATTTTTGATAACCACCATTTAGCTGTGTGGTGAGTGCTACTTATAATCTGATATAAATAGTACATCAGAAACGAGTTCAGAAAAGTAACAATATGATTTGTACACTGGAAAGAGCAATCAGAGAAGAGAACCATGAGAAGAATGTTGCCATATGATGCAGAATCCAAGAAGCTATCGAATGTGAGGATATTCGACCAATTCGTCAAGGATGTGGTAAATGATGTGCAGATGGCAGTTTGGAAATATGGTATACCAAATTTACCTATGTACAATACTTTTCCCCCAAATAAACATTCCTTTCAGCCTCCTCGGTCTTTTCTTCTTTACATTACTACTTGTCACTGTTGTCGCATTCTCTCTTCAAATAAACTACATTTCTATGAGAGTAATTGGATAATATTTTAGTCGACTTAATTTTTGATGCCACACCGTATTTTCAGTACAAGTATGACATTTTCAGCATGGATGTTGGTAGCCCAAATATTGCAGGCCAACCATAGATATCGGGTGTGCGTCGGCAGGGGATCGAACGCCGGACCATGTGCAGGGTTGGCGAGAGTCCTAACCACTGTGCCACCGACGAATATGGAAAACCTTAAAAACTATGAGTTCAAAGATTGTTTCCAATTGTCATTATTACTTTCAGTCTGCTTGTATGTATATATGATTGACGCGCAGAAATTACAGTGTGCATAAAAATATATACTACTGATTTGTGGAGATGAGTAGTTGTGATATACCTGTGATATCAGTTAGGCGTGCTTGCTAGCCAGATTGAGGTGATCTAGACATCAGACCACCGTTTTTTACTCGTTTGCAGACGACTTCATCAACCGTGTGCCACTCACTATTGGTTGATATCAGTGATATATAACTAATCACCTCAGTCAATAAGTAGTATGTGCTTTCACACAAATTTGGTTTCTTTCTTGGTCACCGTTAGTTAATGGTGTTAAGCAGACTGACTACACGTTGTAATCTGATTATACGGTAAAATAATCAACTCGAACTGTGTACATGGCGAATTGCCAACCAGTTTGCAAATCATTAATTTCAAATGACACTTTATTTTTCCAATACAACAGTTATCTAACCAAAAAGGAGAAAAAAAGGATGACAGTCATCTTCCCTATTAGCTACTCTGTCTTACCTTTGAAAAGAGTATTCAATATAACGCCATCGAATGTCATGCCAAAGGCATTGAGTATAATTATTAGCCAAAAGGATTAATCAATAAAAGAATGTTGATTCTCCCTCCTCACGTATCATGTTCCACTCAATGATTCTTGATATTATTTTTTGTTCAAAAAAAACAACAACTCATCATTTAATGACAATTTAAATTAAATGTATTTTGTTTTCTTATTCACTAATGTCAGCAGCAAGAGGAAATCCCAGTTTTGAGATAGTAAACATTAATTTACTGCCCAGGAGTAAGATTATTTTTGGCATGAATAGCAAGCAGTAATGAGTGATTAAGATTCATGTCTCAGGTATGAATATCAATTCCCACGGAGTTATGAGTAAACGTAGCTGATGACTTTTTTTCTCATGAGGAAGAAATTTCGGTCTAGGATTGCCTTCAAACCGCCAAACATTATAGTTGTGTTATATTCTCTAGGATGAGTGGTTTCATGATGGAATTGTGGAGAATACATTTAGTGCTTTGCATCAATCCTCCTGCACTTGTTTAATGTTTATTTGATAAACAAGCATGCGAGGAATAATCCTTTTTTCTACCTGACTATACTACTTTTTTTTAAAAAGCATTTACCCTCTTCGGCCGTCTTTCGTGATTACATACAGGTAAATGATTTTCAGTGGTAGAGGTAAGCTAAGTGATCTAACTTAGTCGGGTGGGGAAACAGGTTAATCACTGCAACTTTCTTCATCGATTTAACACCAGATACGTGTTATTGAAATGACTCAACATTTCTACGGGATATTTGAAAAACTGCAGTAGACAATGTAGGAGAGAAAATTATATAAGGCAAATTACGAAGCCTTGAAAGTACGTTAATATGATGATTATGAGCAATGAAGTGCATACTCTGATTGGACACTAGTTGGTAACTAGGCTAATGTGTCTGGTCCTTTGCTTGGTGCAGACGGAATTCTATCAATCAGGTTTTGCAATATGGTCACCATTCTAGGTGTTTCACCATCACGGTACACTCTGAACTGCTTATATAGGCTAGTTGGAGGCAATTGGCAGGAAGCCTTGGATCTGAGTTTCGTGCTAGTTAACACTTGTGAGCAAGGCGTACCTGTGGCCTTGAAGGAACAACTCCTGTCTTTTCTGAGATTCAAACCTGCGTCACCCACTGCTGCAGTCAGAGATGTAATGTCAAATATGAGCATTGAACTGTGCTCGAAGAGTCATCCAGTTATAAATACTGGATCATTGTATGTTAAATGAAATAACCTTTTCTAATATGCAATTATATCCTACCACACTGTCCAAATTCTAATCTTACATTAATATATTTAGTAGCTATTTCACAAAAAAATTTCGTAAAACTTAGAAAATGCATCATAAGTGAAAGGGAGTCCACTTCTAAAATGAAACTATATCAGAAGTCTCAGTAGGAACACTATTATCACTTTCTAGAAATGCGGGCACATCCTTATAACAAGTCACAAGTAGGATGAAATGCGTATCCTGGATTAGGTAGGTTATTAGTCACCAACAACCAAAAATGTCTCAATTTAATCCTCAGACATTTTTGAAACATCCGTACCAGGAACTAACATGATCAAAGAGACCTAACATTTCAGTCTAGTATCATCATCATCAATGGGAAATGCGAATTAGCCTAAAAACTGTGATGGGAGTTTCAAATTATGTTTTGAAATACTTATCGATGCATCAAAGAAGCGTTAAATTCCAGTGATGGTATGGTGTATCAACACTGGTAATTTCATTCTGCTATGAGGAATAAATCGCCTCTTACAGTAATCTTCATTTATATATATACATACATCTTCAGCAGTACGCACCCAACGACAGGGGTTCGAACCGAGGACCTTCTGCTTACAAGGAGAGCTAGTTCGTAGACCATTAAGCCACTGGGAACCGAGCCAACGGCCAGCCCATGGATTCTAGCTTCTGCCACTTCATGACATAGCGCGACCACTTTGCAATGTCTTCTTCGATGATTTACTACCTCCTCTTTAATCTACTGTACCTTAGTGGTCACGGATTCCCACTGGAACTCCAGGTTAACTGCATGAATAAGGTGAGTCGTTAATGAGCATCAGATTAATTTTCAAGTATTGGTTTTGTATGGATTTTGTTTGATAAGTTGATTCGAATCCCAGTGAGTCTCAAACTAGGAAGAAACAGTTGTCCAATACTCCTAGGTGGGTTTTCCAATGGTGCTGTAAATGACGTCAGCTCATGATGAAATCCTCCAACCAATCAAACGCAATCCATACAAAGCCAATACTTGAAAATATATCTGATATGAAAAATCAGTCTCCATTGAATGTTTCTCTCAAATTATACTTGACAGTGTATATATATATATATATATTAAAACAGTAAATTTATTTTAACTTTGTTGTGATTACCTAATCTATCCCAGATAATTGTGACTGTTTACTTATGTGTATAGGCGTGTGTGTGTTTGTGTTTATCCGATCATTTTCATCGTTCTGAATGCGATTTTTATATGCTTTAACATTGAATGCCTAAAATGATTGGCTACTGGATAGGCAATTTCTGATTGGTACTTTTGTGAAAAAGATAAACAGATAAATAATAATGCTAGAGTCAGTTTCACGCGAAATGGTAGACGTAGTAGAGTGGAACAGGTGGAACTGCACATGCATCAGTTCTATTTTTATTCTGTAAATGAAGAAATATTACATTGAAGTTATATGTATTCTATTACAACTGTTTGTGTTAATTAATATAATTCAAGTTACAAAATCATCAGCATCCAATGAACTCGAATTACAGTCTACCATATCTGATAACAAAACATGTAACGCTTCAATTGGAAGTTGTTATTGCGATGAGATGTGTACAATGAAGTCTGATTGTTGTGATGACTACCAAAATTTCATCCAGCAGAAAGAGTTAAAAAATATATCAAGTATGCCTCGACATGACTGTATTCATACAGCTCGAACATTTGCAGACGACAGAGATCTGGAAAAGCATGGTGGTTGGTTTATGGCTGTTGCTCAATGTCCATCTGGTACTGGAATAGAATTGGTAAAGCGTTGTACTAAATCTAAAGATTTATTTATTCATTTCGACGATTACACAGTGAAAGACAATTCAAATGGTAGTAAAATTGCACGAAAATTTATTTCGCTTGATTTAACTCATCTAACATTTCGCATAAGGAAAGAAGATATTAGGCTGATGGCGCCAGTTGTGTCTAAAGTTAACGGTCGCGTATACGCTAATATTTATTGCGCTTACTGTCATAATGAATTAAATTCAGTTGTCACAGGTGATGAACTAATGGGATCTACTTTTCAGGAACGTCTTTACATGTACAGTGTGTTTGTACATTGTCGAACATATCAAGATACAGATAGATTGTGTGTTGCTAATTCACAACTACCCCCGAGTTTGAGACGACCATGCGATAACAGAAAGTATCTCAAACCTAAAAGTACACAAGATGTGTTCAGTCTAAGTGATTTCAAATGGCATCAGTTCATGGTTATGCCACAGAATTATCTTGAATTAAAATCTGATGATGATGTTCCAGTGGAGGATAATGAAACTTTGCGAATCATCGAGTCTTTCCTAGACATAATGCAGTTGTTGATATGTATATTCTCAGCACTGAGTCTTTGTGTGCTAATTATTGTCTATTCAACAACACGTGAATTACGACGTCGTATTTCCAATCAACTAGTTATGGGATTGGCAACTTCTATGCTAGGATTGTTATCAGTCTATTTAACACTGCCTCTGTTGATTAATCAAAAAAGTCATTCAAGTCAGGGGAATTGTCTTACAATCGCAGTGTTATTGCACTACTTTTTTATTGGAACCTTCGCATGGATGTCAACGCTTGGTCTGAGTTTGATGAATACATTTGGAGGAGTTCAAACATGTCATATATGCTTCATTTATCTGAAGCAAAGGCTAACACGATCAGGAGGAAATACAAATTCTTTGAGTCAAATGAAAGTAAGTTTACGCCTGTGATATTTTTTAAATTTATTTTTGTTCATACTGAGTACCACTTTTCAGTGTGTGATGAGTATTGTTACACTTCTAACACTTAGACATCCATATGCAGATATTCAATTGAATGATTTATTTTTGACTGAAAGAGTTATCGACAAAAAAAGCGCAGAAAATGCATATCTAGTTACTTGTAGAAGTCTCACTTTGACAGTTTGTTACTGTATAACGTTGTATATTGTAAGTAAAATTCAGTTTGAATTTTGACTGATACTGGTTTATTGCGGTGCTTGATGCAAGTGAAATCTACAAGAATCGAAAGGATGTAACTTAAAATCTATAATTTCTTTATTTACACCTGATATCATCATAAATATGACTACGCACATGAATCTTTGGTCAGGACAAGTAATCAGTCTGTCAGTTGTATAAGTGACTGGTTAATTGGGAAATACTCATGACTTACACTTACTCGAACCTTGTGACGCATATTTAACTTTACTATCGGACACTAAGACTAGCTGGACAAAGCATAGGTACGCTAATGAGTAAAAGAGCAAAGAATATAGTGAATATCGAGGAGAATAGTTCAGTCAGATAGCCTTCCACTGGAAAACAACACCACATATGATAAATGTCTGATTGATGACTATGCTTCTTGGGTACTACTTGATTTGGTCTGAAACAATATATCCTTCAAAGTAAATTTGTGTGAGTGACTGTTCAGAAAGCAAGTTCCAACAGGACATTTATGAGATAGATTTTTCTTATCTTTAAGTGAGATTAGTTTGAAAATAAGCTCACTTAATTCACAAGTTGTTCTCATGAAATTCAATTAAACTGTGAATGAGGAGAATATACTATTTTGTTTACAAAAGATTTTTTTGAATTCTTGAATAGGCATTATCGGTTATAGAGTAAAGATACTACTTATCTTATTTGTTACCAATTGACCATTAATTATGTCGACTGTATTTCTTTCATTTCAATTTTCGTAGGGTATGATGACTCGAACAGATATGCGAAATCAATCAAAGCCTATTCATCGGCGTACATTATTCTCGATGTTATTTGCAATAGCTTTACCATTGTGTTTTGTTGTGCCTGCACTGGCTTTGAACGAATTCTATCGCTTCAATCCATGTCATATAAATATAGACGAGGATCATTATCTTTATTCTACATTTCTGGACAGCGGCAAACAAAAAGCAAACTGTACAGATACGCTGAAGCAGATGGAATACTTCAGTCCAGGTTTCTGTTCAATAGAATCTCATAAACGACCCTGGTTTACAAAACATGGAGGTTTTATTGTCTGGTTTTTGACACCCACTACTTTGATGTTAGTATTCAATTCTATTGTGCTACTTCTAGTCGGTATGTATATTTGGCTGGTGAATAAGAACAAAACTCTTAAATCTCTCAGTGAAAATAAACCACTTGAAAAGGATTCTAAGATAAGTAATACGCCTGAGAAAAGTAATCGTAACATGATGAGAATATGCTTGCATCTGTCAATTACATTAGGCACTGTATGGATATTTCAACTGTTAGCCAGTTTATTCCCTCAACAACCGATCTTGAGTCGTATTGCTGGTTTGGTTAGCAGTGCACAAGGTGCAGCTTTGGGGTTTGTATCACTAATGAACACTAAAAGAGGAAAGTTGCTTTTCACCTGGACAAGTATATTCTCTACTGGTCGTTCAGCAGTGAGATCAAGTGGTGCTAAAAGTGGTTCATCATCTAGCCGATCTAATACAAAGCCTACAAATTCAAGTGATCTTGCATCGTGAAATTCACAATCTATCTAGCAGTGATTATACATAATCACTAGTCTGTTTATTTGATAACATAAATCAGGTGAAAAGTAAGACTGTCTGTCATCTAATCACTTTAGTCCTAAGATATGTGTCGTACATTTTCCTCCATAATATTGTTTCCTGTCATATTAATCACTTTATTGTATTAAGTAATGACTCATTCCAATCAAAGCTTTGTTTTTTCTTTTTTCTCGTACTCATTACTGTATTTTTATTCCTAAAAAGCTATTCCTAATAACTGTTATTCTCTCTTTGCCGCTGTTGACTTCGTGATACTAAATACTATTATAATTTGTGATCAATTCATGCAGTAGAATTATTCATATAGTGGTTATTGTGAATTGTGAAATAAATATTTCTTTGTTTGCGTTCTTCTTACACCACCTATAGGCCTGTACATACCGAAAGTTAGCTATGGTATAGGAAATTCATCACATACTTGTAAATATACCAACCCTATGTTTTATAATCTACAAATTAACGATTTGGGATTCCTCATAAAATGTTTGTAGATACTGAATCGTCAAGCAAAATTGAACTGTAGTATTCAGGAGATTACGTGAAGTTATTTAAATGCAATATAGAAAGTGGATTCGTTGGATTATTGTCCATATGGGCGTATACGATTTACAGCAATGATAGTTATGAGGGACATAAACGTCGTTTCAAATTCTTTATGTTTACAGATCATCAAGTTCCTGAATCTCTGGATTGCAGTCTTGTTAATCAAACAGAAAATTCAGAGAAACGCAATAGAAATATAAAATTAAGCAGTTAAGAAAAACGACGACAAACGGTTACTTTACGGCACTTAAGCCACCAGATAGTACGTCAGTATTTTCAGGACTTCTTTCTGCCAGACGAGGCAGGGATGATAGAACGGTATGTGACTTTGTGGTTGTCTGCCAGATTCGAATAGAGTTGCATGGGTCAAACATGTTCCCCGTCCGAATGATATTCACTCCTCTTTATATTGTTCAAGCAGTCTGGTTTGATTTGCCCTTAACAGATATGCTACGATATATCCAATTCAGTTAGACTGCGTGCACACTAAGCGCGTCGGTGGCAAAACGGTTAGGACGCTCGCCGACTATGCACATGCTCCGTGGTTCGAGTCCCGGCCGACGCACTCCTTTACCTCGCTAAACCAGCAATAAAGCTGCGCATGAGGCTAGCAACCCCATCATGTAAAAATAAACACTGCTGCAGAAACTTCAAGCCTCCAGCTTGACGCCTCAATGTTCCACCGGGGACGTGAAGGAGAAAAAGCGTGCACGCTACCTCGATAGAAATGTAAACTGGTCGCAGCGATCAGTCATTAGCTGAATGCATTTAGGAAACCAGTGAGTGGGATCGTCTGTGTTTGACATTGTTCCGTATGTCATTTAACCTGATATGCTGAAGAAGAGTACGACCACCTGTGTGAAACTACTTGAGATGCATACTGCTTTCAACATTCACATCTTAAACACAGACTTAGGGTACGGAATATCCCTTTCAAGGTGGGGTTGGATTTTTATCAGCAGTTATGCTCCTTAAGTAGTGGATTAGGCAAGTGCGTCTACTCTTGTATCATCTTCAGTCGTTGATCAAACAATTCATTTTAATTTTTTCACTCACAACTTAGTTTGGTGTAGAAGACCTCATTGAAACACCAACAATGAAGTGCGCTCGATCCATGGATGCAGCTTTGTTCATTGAATCACCATGCAACAGGAATGAATCGACTCGTGTCTAGGACATCTGGAAAGTTCTACTGTCCCAACAACAAATGTAAAGAAAGAAAGAAAACCATAAAAATTAAGTGTCGAAACTGTGTATTCACAACAGCTAGGATTATGAATAGTGAATTATGTTAAAAAACCTCATGTAGTTTCACTATGTGATATATATGCAATAAACGTATTAATATGGATAAGAATTGTGTAATTAACTAAAAGCCGGTCATTTCTGTTAAAACTGTGTTAATTTTCCAGGTAACAGGTGCAGTAATTAATAAATGAGGCATATTCAATAGTCAATGATGATTTGTAAATGAACACAATTAGCTAAGATTCATCACTTAGTATTAGTTGGTATTACTGAGGTTTGTACTTTAAATGAGAGTTAATTCATTTCATTAAACTTAAATAAGGTTTTAAAAAGATAAATATTGCAAGGTGATATCGTTTCCTAATTTCTTTGCTATCACCTTACAACTAGGACGGGATACAGTGATGAAACTTAATGTAATCACTGATATAAAATTAAAGTACATATTAATAGCCAATAGTATTTTAGTAGGTTAAGTGGTCCGTTGTAAAAAGTGATTGAAGTCTACTTACTGTATTCTGTACACGTAGTTTTCGATGCATATGGTTGATCCAAACTGCTTCTGTCACCTTTAAAATAAATCTGAATTAAAATTACGTGAAATAATTGAGAAACGGATTTTTAGTGACCAGATATTGCTGAATGCTATGTGATGAATAATGCTGGACTTCAATTCAGCCTTCTATGTGACTTAATAACCACCTCTATATGTATTTCAAAAACTCCAGTTGAAATTATACATATACAGTGTGAATCCACAGAGTGAGTTAGCTCATAGAATTTCTTCCTTTAATTGTAGAAACAAGAAATGAAAATGTTCGAGATGTTAGGAAAAAAAAGGATGTGGTGTGGAATGCGCGTTCGATAGTTGACCGTAGCCTTTTAGCTGTCACCTACATGGTTTGATCACCCTTGGATGGTAGTTTGATAAATATAGCTTTCGTTGGTACTGAAGCTGTCTCTTAAAGGAGCAATGACATACAATGAAGTTTTCTGGTTATCAATTAGCCAACAACAAATGAATCTATGCACTGCAACACATCCATCAATGTATCGCTGGTGCAAATTTTATGAGGTCTTGAAAACAGGCATTTCACTGCGGAACTTTTATACGGGATAGGAACAAGACTGTTGAAATAATAATAATAATGATTTACTTTATTCCAAAAACAGTACTTGTGATACAGAATGGAATTTTCAGCATTAATCACAATATTGCATCTAATTTCCTCAAATTATAAATAAAATTAATCACACAGAAAATTTTTCTACATTTACAATAGGGTTAATATAAAAAAAATAAAAAATAAAAAACATGCAGCATATAAAATGGAAATAATAATAATGATAGCAGCTAAGGTAATGATAATAATACAAGTGGAAATTGCCGTGGGCTTGTTTCACACAGTATTGTCGATGCGGTATACAAATCCTTGCATGATTAAAAATATTGAATATGATGTTCTCTTTACATGATATGGTGAGGGAAAAAACAAAGATTACAGCAGTCATAGAGATAAGTTGGTGTTTGCAGTTATGAAAGTGAAAACAAAGAATCAACAGGACCATAAATATAATAGAAATAATAAAAGTAAAACTTGAAGGTATATAAAGATGGATGGAGGAGATTGTTTATTTACTAGATGAAAAAAGGTTAGTCAATTCTTGCCTGACGCTATTTTCATCACATAAAATACGTGCCAAGTATGGTATCATAGAATTTTTATACTTAGACGTGCGAGCATACAGTTTTCTGAAGTTACTTCTTGTTCTACCTGAGGAGATGCAAGGTGAAAGCTGAGGGTGAAGTGGATGCTCCAAGTCAGACAAAATCCCTTTAGCAAATTTACTGCACGAAGTCAAATGCCTATCGACAACGACGTTAACTATGTGGTCCACTGGGACACCACTCACCCTACTGACAGTCTTCAGCATTCTACGAATTGTGACAAAGTCCTTTTTAAGCAAACCAGGAAAGAATAAGGGTGAACAATAAAGAAGAATAGGTAGGATGCAAGAGTTTATGAACTGTAAGAGGAGGGGTTGAGTTATACCCGAGTGCCTTAACTTCTTAATGTAAAATGTCAGGCGGAATATTTTACTGGAGATCGCTGAGACATGGGAAGACCAGGAGAGATCAGAAGAGAGAATAAGTCCAAGATACTTAATTTCTGATTTAATTCCTATATCATTGTCATCAATCTTACAACTGTCATGAGAATCGACGGCTTCTTTTAACTGTCGTTTACATCTTAAGCTGAAATTAACAGTTTGACATTTAGAAGGATTCAGTTTAAGACCATTAGACTCAGACCATTTACTGACTCCCGACAGAAAGCTATTTATTTTGGTACAATCTAGCTGGGAGTTAACAGCCATTGAAACAGTTAAGTCATCAGCGTACTTCACAAAGTTTATTTCATCAGACTGAGGCAAGTCATGTAAGAAGAAAGAAAAAAGAAAAGGAGAAAGGACAGCGCCTTGAGGGACACCAGCTTCAGTAGGCAACGAAGTGGAAGACTTCCCTTTATACACGGTGTACTGCTTTCTTTCTGAGAAATAAGAGTGTAACCAGTTAACAGCCCAACATTCTGTTTGACTTGCAGCAAGTTTATTTAATAAGATGTCCCTAGGGACCGAGTCAAAAGCAGATGTATAGTCTAGGAAGGCACAACGAACAAATTTAGCCCCTTTGTCTAGACTGGAAGCAATGTTATGATATAAGACGGCAGCTGCATCTAAAGTGCTTCTACTGTGCTTATAGGCAAACTGTTTTGGGTCATTAAAGGATTTAAGAGAGGGTACAAGACTAAGTAAAAGTAGTTTCTCCATAGTTTTCAAAAAAGGAGAGGTAATAGCAATGGGTCTAAATTTGACACATGCTCCAGTAGACGATTTAGGTACGGGTACAACTTTAATGTCTTTCCAAACAGCAGGCACAATATTACTGGAAAAAGATTTGTTAAACAGATCAGTGAGAGGGTAACATAGAATATCAGAACACTTTTTGAAAATAATACTAGGTACATGATCTGGACCTAAGCTCTGGGAAGGGTTCAGAGACTTGAGGCACTTTTGAACATCATTTGTGTTAAAACCTGGAAAGGGGCTATTATTAACAATAGTGATAATGGGAAGCATGGAATTCGAGTCCACTCCGTGTCGGCCTGTGGAATAATAGTGATCGCTTAGTTGTCTTGCTTGATCACCAGAACATCCAGGATATTCAATACATGGTTTAACTGGAACTCTGAAGTCAACTGAATATTTGGATGGATAAATGAAGTAGTAAAGCTGTTCATTGACTCATTGTTACCACCGGTAATAAGCGCATCATCTACATGACGTTCATAAAGCGGAAAGTTCGACAGCATACTATCTGTTTGCTTCTCCAACTTTAACATAAACACGTCTGTTACGAAAATACGAATGACTACTAGTATGCACTTTTATTCTACATTAGCGATTAATTCACGTTCGACCACTAATTGATATCATTGAGAGAAATATTGGAATGATCTAGAGGTCTAGTGAGAAGTCGTGACCATTGGGGTCTGTCCGGTAGGGATTGACGACGAAAACTTGCCGATGGCACTGGTTGTGGGTCTCTCTAAAATCATGAATTGATAAGAGGTAGAATTCAAAGGCCATTGAGTGGGGATCTCAGTGACTGAATGGCCTATGAGCTTTCTTTGCAACCGGAGGGTCCTGGGTTCGAAATTCAGTGACTTCTGATCTAGGACAAAACAGATGTCCAGTACTTCCTGGTTTGCAATAGTTCTCTTAATGATATCAATCTGTGGTCACACTTGAAACAAGTCAGATCCCTACAAATTAAGTCTTGAAAATATTGATTAATTGTCGAGCATTTTATTTCACTGTTGTGAACCAGGCTAGTAGTAAAGTGATTGTGAAGAAACTAAAAAATGATATCATCTTGCATTATTTGTCTCCTCAATGCCTTCTTATTTAAGTTTAAGTTTTAAAATAACACATTAATAGACCTTTTTGCTGCTTTTACCCATGGTAAGTTACTATCTATCTTGACGGTCACGCAGACTACCTGCAGATAGTGTGGACGTCACTGTGTAGTGTATATCAGTAGTATGATTTCAGCTGTTATTTTTACATATTGCCTAGAATTTTCAGTTTTGATGCCATATAAATCTCACGAAACAAACTGTTGAGCTAATTACCCTTGAAATTAATAAGAGTTTTTTTGTGTTCTTCTGTCACGAACAGGATATTTACTGATGTATGTAGAGTATTTAATGACATGGTGAAATTAATAAGAAAAACTATCAGAATAGAATACTAGTAAACTGTTTGTTATGCACAGATTTTCAAGAGACAATGTTTAAAATTACTCAAACTGTCGTCAGAACATTGTGTTTGAATGGAAACTGAAAGTAACACTTCTCATTATTTTTTTATAATGATCAAGAAGTTCCCTGTTCTGATATCTGAAGGGCAACTTCTCAATATGTGAAATCAGATGTAGTTATCAGTTGGTCTGGTTCAACAGAAATCCGTAGACCTATATATTATTTACATCTTGGGTGGTGATTTCTTCTCGTGGATCCGAATTACTGTTGTCTATTTTCTTGATCACACACAGACTCGCCTAAGTTCACCTTTTAAATCATTGTAACTTATTTCATACATTTGTTCCCCTTAATGAATTTAAACAAAGCAACAACTACAGATTTTGCAGAATAAAATGGTACCATATTTTATTTCGTCGCCTTCTCTTCAGCTGCTTACAGGGCAAAAATATTATCAGTCTTTCTTTGCCCTGGTAACTGGATATTTTTCATCCTAATGCGAGATACTAAAAAGTTTTCATTTTGTATGATTATTAATGCTCGGAATTGTGTTCAAGATTGCATATATATACATATATGTATATATTATTAGTGTATGTGTATATTGATCGATTGATTTCTGTTTAAAATGAACTCTGTGTAAGTATGATAAATTGTTATTGTAGATACATTTAATAATGTTTTTGCCCTGTAAGCAGCTGAAGAGAAGGCGACGAAATAAAATATGGTACCATTTTATTCTGCAAAATCTGTAGTTGTTGCTTTGTTTAAATTGTAACTTATATTGTCCCGAAACTTAACGACAAATTAAAATATAGTATCCAGGCTATAGTCTTCACTGAGGTAGAGGAATACTGATTGTCTCCAGAAAATATGTATCACTGACATAAGTATAAAACTTGGACACTGTGGTAGAGCATAACTCCATTATGGATAAGATTTTATTTTGATAAATCACACAGTGTTGTACAGTAATATTAACTGATGACGTTTTGAGCACTTGATATGATTTGATAGGATTATGAGGTGTAATAATTTCTTCTCGAAACGTCATCAGTTAATATTACTGTACAACACTGTGTGATTTATCAAAATAAAATCTTATCCATAATGGAGTATCTCCAGATAAGTTCTTAGATAACTAATTAGATCTCAATATTACATAACATGTATTCACTTTCTTCTAGGCGCCTTTTAATAATAATAATAATTTGCTTTATTCCAAAACAGTACTTGTGATACAGAATGGAATTCTCAACATTTTTACTACAGTATCGCATCCAGTTAGTACATTATCAATAAATAGAATTCTACATAAATTAAGGAAATCTTAGTTCATTATGACAACAACATATTGGCATGTCGGTAGCAAAGCCAAAGTTGAACAGTGTTTGAAGGTGTTAGAAAAGTAGGTGCTATCATATTTACTGGCGTAAGCGGGAGAAAGAAACAAAGCAGCACATAACGAAAAAAAGACAGAAAAGGAAAAGAAAGAAAGAAAATGTTGTACCTATAAATGATATGAGTTGGAAAGACGAGGTCCAGTTGTTCTGCTGACTATTTAATGAATTATAGGTGTCACGCCTAATGCTTTCTTTATCGCACAGAACACGAGCTTAGTAGGATATGATTGAGTTTTTGTATTTGCTAGTGCGAGCATATAGTTTTCTATATAGGCTTCTGGTTTTGCCTGATGAGATGCAAGGGGAGAGTTGTGAGTGAAGAGGGTGGTGTGAGTTAAATAAAATGGATTCGGCCCATTTTTCACATTAGTCCATGTGTCTGTCAACCAGAATATTAACAAGCTGGTTAAGTGGCATGTTGCTTACCCTGCTGATTATAAATATGTTGTGATGATAGGTGTTGAAAAAAAAACACGAAATTAAACCTTGAAACCTAAATTTTACTGACATTAGGATCCAAGCGCTAATCAAACTGCAAAATTAGTTTTACAAATACTTTGTCTAAAGGTGTGATTATGAATTTTTAGTAGTACTGTGGTGAGAGCTGGCTGGTGGCCAAAGTTGGTAGACAGTAATTGACATCAATGTTTATCTCCCCAATATTGGTGGTGAGGAAATGAGAACAAGGCTTTGCGTAGGCGGATACAGTTAGCATATGGATGATCTGACACAGCCACAAAGAGATACAAGATTAACTTTCTGTGAGGGACAACCAATGAAAAGACTGTATTTTCTACTAACAATAATCTACAATAATGTCCATTAAAATCTATAAATATGTGTTGATTTTCCTTAATAAACGATCTGTCGTCTGGCCCTTGTCTTCTGTTGTTACAGTACGATACTGATGACATTTTTGAGCTTGATATTCTCGTTTTAAAAAGACCAATGCTTGAGTTTTATCCTTAACCTGTGTAGAACCCTATTGTAGACATTTTCACCAGAATAATTAGAAATTTCTCAATGTTCATAGCGCATTCCAGTTGATCATTCCATTTAAAAGTTATTGATGTCGAATTTCTCATTCGGTTTCAGTGGGAACACCGCAGCTCACTGCAAATGAAGATGACGAGTCGGACGAAATACTCATCCTGGATTTCACTGCTATTCACCTTCTATCAAATAACAACTTATCTGTCTTATTTAATTCAAAGTATATGGATATGAAATGTTTTAATCGTCCTTAGTTGTTACAGTAACGTGGATATCATTTCGAAAACTTTGAGTAGAATAGATTAGCACATAAGGTTCTCTTGATAAATTTAGACAGTGCAAATGAAACCAGGGTTTTTGATTTCACGGGTTCTCATCAAACTGCAGACTACATACAGTTACAGCGTTTGTAAAAGAATGGAGTTTATACGCCTAAAATAATAAAATGAAATCACAGAAAAAGTAGGAGGTTAAGGAATTCAAAATTTAGAGTTTAGAAAGAGAAGACATCAAGATATTTGAACTCAGATAGTTATCAATCTATAAACATCACGAAATAAAAGGTGCGGATTACATGAAACAGGAGTAGAGGCAAAAACAAAGAAGGAATAATTAGTAGTAACTATTAAGAAGATATCGTAATAAAAGAAGAAACTAGAATTCCTATGAATGAAATCAGATCACTCCACTGAAATCCATAATTCAGTAAATAAGGGATTATGTGAATGACTCGGATAAAGTCAACAGGAATGAGTGACTAGTCACACTTTTCGTTTACATACAAATCCCATAAGAAACGTTTTATTGGGAATGGTGTTTGTGAAGTACAGTATTTGCGACACCTTGTAAACGGTTTCCAATATACTTGACAGGACAAGAGATATTGTAGCCAAGGTATTGCTCATTTTGAGATTATTTTTCCTTCTAAATTTGCCTGCACCATTATTTATGCTTCGCATATTGAGGTTCGTGTAAATGAGTTCGTTATCATGCTCATATTCCATGGTGGATTTAGCTTCAGAGTGAGTTTCATTAAGAATATCAAGCAAATGAAATATCCGATGCACATATAACAATAACATATCATAGAAATGACCAAATTTCTTCAACATGTCTCTGATAATAAGTTGTTTGCTTTTTGTTAGGTTGTATTTCTAATCTTCAGAAGAGTCCTAATGGTCTTTTTGTAACTCAGTGTTTCCAGTCAAACAGAAACAAGAAAAATATTAATGACGCCACAGGGATCTATAATTAGTTTTCAAATCCAAGTGACCATGTAACGTTATTGTATGAGGCCAGAGCGTAACACTCCATCTCTTTCATACATTTCTGTCTCACTTAGAAGTTAAATGTTTTAGCTGTTGAAATGAAGTGCATTGAGAAAGAGTTTTTTTCTTTGATTATAGCTTGATTCCACACCGTACTTTTGGTACAAGTATGGAATTTTCAGCATGTAATGCCGGTAGCCCAAATTTAGCAGGCCGACTATTGATATCAGGTGTGCGTCGGTAGGGGGTCAAACCCCGGACCACGTGCATGGTTGGCGAGAGTCCTAACCGCTGTGCCACCAACGCACAACTTCACTCTCAATTCCTGCAATTTACATCTACATATTTGATGTTCTGAAGCTTTATGATTAAATGAATCTCTCAGTTTTTACGTTTTCCTCAATTTCTTTCCACGTAATACAATCCAAGGCTGTCTAACTTTTGATATTGTATACGTTTAATCATTTTCTTGAGAGAAAAAATAGTTTTTTTGACCTTAGTATCCTTACACTGGTGGACTTTATATTGTTTTATGACTTAAAGTGAATTCAATGATTTCATTAGATTATAAAGTTAGACAATAACAAAATAAATCTAAGCAAGCACATGTTTTTAGTCTCATATTGTTGTACTTTTCTGATAAGCAAATGAATACATACATTATACTTATTTCGATAATTAGCGTTTATAACTTTCGAACTGTGTTAAAGAGCTAACAAGAAACTCAGGAAATTATACGAAATATCAAAATAAAATCCTAAGTAGTAAAAGATACTTGAACAATATATTACAGTTATTAAGAATAATGAATTTGTATTATTATTATTGTTCCCTTGGGTTCCTAGTGGAAAATAAGGCTTCAACTGCACGCCTCCACTTGCTTCTGTCTTCTGCTGTACTTTTCACTTGCACCCATGTTAATCCATGCTGTTTCAACTCCTCTTCACATGATCTCCTTCATGTCACCCTTGGACGTCCCACTCACCACTTCCCTTTCGGGTTCCACTCGAGCGTTGGCCTGACGCGCGATGTCACCCAACGGCCTCCTCAGCGAGTGTCCAATCCATCTCCACTTTCTCCTGCATATTTGTTGGGCGATTGGTTCTTGTTTTGTTTGTTCCCATAGTTTCTTGTTGGTGATTCTTTCCGGCCAGCTGTGGATAATTCCTCAGGACTATTAACCACAGCATTTATCCCTCAGTATTGGATACTGAACTTCACTGATCAAGTCGACTTGTTTAGCTGAAGGCTCACAATCAGGCACCTACGCCATTTGTCATGCTGTCTTGTAATGTTTGGTTGTTCGCGCACGATCCCTAGCTAGTTGAGCAGTCATCCTCACTCTACGAATTGGGTTCCGAAATATACTTCGTATTTTGGACTATCAATCTGGTGTTTTGTTTTGCCTTTGGTCTACGCGGGACGAATACTATAGAAGTTGCGGGCATAAGATCTTGCGTTAGTATACAACGTACTGTCCATGAAAGTGAACACCCTCAGACACTGAAGAGTGTAAAAGAATACACTTATTTTTGAGTAACATTAACTCCACTTTCTGTGAATTTAGCACAGGGATACAATCCATTTGGTATGATTCAACGGCTATTTTCTCTACCGTAGGTTTCGCCAACTGGATTGTTGAATCTCCTTTGGAAGACGGTGGGGATTTCCTGTAATGTCGAAACGTCCCGACCAGGCACCCGCAGAGGGATAGAGGACTATTTGCGAGCTGCACAGTGCAAACTGTTTTCCACGAAATGTCTCAGCTAAACAAAGAATTGCTTAAAACCATGGGTATACACAATGTGTCAGTATACTTTACTTTCAGCAGTAACTTTACGAAATCATCATTCTTGACTGTTTGATGCGTTTTCTAACCATCTACTCTGGTTAAACGAGAATTATGAATGGAGCTATGATTAATGCTGTCTGTGGTTATAATAAAGAATTATATGTGCTTATGTATCTTTTTCGAAAATTGCTTATGTCATTGGTATTTTAACAGTTATGATATATCCATTTTCTGTCTTTTATATCGTTAACAAGAGTTGCTTTAAAATGCAGTTTTCTAACAGAGTGGTTGTATCGTGCTTACAGCTGCTACTCCATGATATCGTACAACTGTGAAACATTGTAAGCAGTAAGGATCCATCACAGGTAAGTCATTTAATATTACTTTGTTATGTACAAAGCACAGAATGACAATCAAACCTCTACCTCGACTTTATGGACTTTGAGAAGGCCTCCGACAGCGTTGACCACGAAGTGATTTGGAAACTACTCGAGTACTATGGCGTACCCGAAATATTCATCAACCTTATTCAACAGCAGTACGACAACGGCACATGTCAAGTGATCCACAACGGAAAACTCAACGAGGCGTTTGGAGTGAAGACAGGAGTCAGACAAGGGTGCTTATTGTCACCAATGATATTCCTAATTGTGGTGGACTGGATTATGCGCCAGACAGTGGGAAACGAGAAGACAGGGATATCGTGGACCGACGTGAAGAACCTAGAAGACCTGGATTTCGTGCGTGGATGATTTATGTTTGATGTCACACAAAATCGAAGACTTACAAGCGATAATCGACAAACTGGTTGAAGAAGCAGCAAAGACAGGAAGGACTACAGGTAAACATAGACAAGATGGAGGTTATGAAAATAACCAACCAACAACAAAAACAACAGCAGCAACATCCGGCGCCAATCATCATCAACGGGAGGGATTTGAAAGAGGTTACTTCTTTCACTTATCTAGGGAGCATTGTCTCAACTACAGGAGGAACGGACGAGGATGTCAAATCGAGAATGGGGAAGGCGAGAAACACATTCATCAACCTGAAACCAATCTGGGAATCTTCGTCACTCAGCATCAACAACAAAATTCGGATTTTCAATACAAACGTCAAGTCAGTCAGTTCTTCTATATGGATGGATCGGAAACTTGGTGGCGGGTCACAAAGAATATTACCAACAGCCTGTTGCAGACCTTTATCAACAACTGTCTTCGCTCTATACTGAAGATCAGATGGCCGGAATGAATCACTAACAAGAAACTATGGGAAGAAACAAAACAAGAACCAATCGCCCAACAAATATGCAGAGGAAAGTGGAGATGGATTGGACACTCACTGGCTGAGGAGGCCGTTGGGTGACATCGCGCGTCAGGCCAATGCTCGAGTGGAACCCGAAAGGGAAGCGGTGAGTGAGAAGTCCAAGGGTGAAATGGAGGAGATGGTGTGAAGAGGAATTGAAACAGTATGGACTTACATGGACGCAGGTGGAAAGTATAGCAGAAGACAGAAGCAAGTGGAGACGTGCAGTTGAAGCCGTCCTATGTTCCACTAGGAACCAAAGGGAACAACAACCACTATGTGTGTGTCTGTTTATCATAGATACAAAGCACTGGCATTCATGACGGCCAGAATGGTGTTCATTAGATTATATTTATTGTCTGAACACTTTTAGTTAAAAGTATAAACAAGATTAATTCGGATCTACACAGTATATGTCCCTTTGGAATATTTGTTTCTCAGATGAATATCTGTTGTGTACTAATTCTCTCAGAACTAGGTGGTTTGATTGTGACGCTTTTTCCGCCTTTCATGGCTTGCTTAAAAATAACAATCTAAGCTTGACGATCAAAACTTAGAAAATACAAAAGTACCATAACAAAGCGTCTTTTTGTCTAGTTAATCACAAAGCCACATGAAAGTTATTCTACAATAATAATAACCAGATGTTGAACTTAAAATAAGCATTTTCAGAAAGCCGACATATTCGGACAGATAGTTAGACTACTACTATTCAGCATATCCATTTGCCACCAAATTAAATGTGGCCAATAACCTGACTAACGCAGCCAAACGTTTAGTTACCCAGGAGGAAGAGATCAGCAGGGTACTAAAATTGTTTCAGCACAGTCTTGAATTAAATAATTATCCCAAGGCCTTCATAAAAAATGTTTAAAATATGAAGATAAGAATGAATCAAAATCTGTTGCTAAGGGTTGGGTTAGTACAGCGGTGATTCTTTACCACAGAGAAACATAGGATGAGATAAATCGAATCCTTAACAATCATGACATAAAAGTGTATTTTCGTGCAACTCACACCTTACGCTGATCACAGGTGAAGAAAAATAATAGAAGAAAACCAACAGAAATGCGTGTACCAGATCAATTGTGGGGACTGTGACGCTGTATATGTATAAGAAACTTCCAGACAGGTAAATATAAGAGTGAAAGAGCATAAACAATGTCTAAAGGTTGCAGACTTAAACAAACTAGAAAACATTAGCGATTGCACTGCATTCGATAGAAACGGGATGCGAAATCGACTTTGATTGGACGAAGGTTCTACAGGAAGGTTTTGGTTCGTATGAAGCAAGACTAACTGCAGAAGCTTTGCATATATGGGTGGATCCCAACAGTTTGAACAGACGTGAAGGTGTGATGTTAGCTGATGCAGGGCAAATAGGGATTATTAAATAATAAACAATCACTAATTAATCACACTTGGTTTGTAAGGATTAGATTTGTTTTTATGAATTTGACTTTGGTTCCCTAACTGATATCAATCCGTGATCAACTCGTAAAAACAAAACTAACCTTTACAAACCAACTATAGACAGCGTCGATCGAGAGGTGATTTGTAAACTACTACGCTACTATGGGGTGCCGCCGACAATTATACATCTCATCCAACAGCTGTACGACAATGCTGCATGCCAAGTAATCCACAACGGGAAAATTACGGAATCATTCGAAGTGAGAACGGGAGTAAGATAAGGCTGCCTACTATCGCCAATGATTTTCTTGATTGCAGTAGATTGGATAATGCGACAAACAGCGGCGGGAAATGAGGAAACAGGCATAAAATGGACTCACGCAAACAACTTGGAGAATCTGGACTTCGCCGATGATATTTGTCTGATTTCCCACAAACTGGAAGATTTGCAAGCGAAAAGCAACAAGCTGGCAGAAGAAGCATCAAAGATAGGACTTCAGGTGAACATAGAGAAAACAGAGGTGATGAAGATTCCTGGACAAGAATAATAACAACAGACAACGATCAGCATAAATGGGAGGAACCTGAAAGCAACAACCTCTTTTACCTACTTGGGAAGCATCATTTCAACTACAGGCGAACGGAACTGACGAGGATATCATCAAAGCAAGAATCGGAAAACCAAGACAAGCTTTCACAACTCTCAAATTTGTATGGAGGTCAACAGCACTCAGCATCAAAACGAAGATAAAATCCGGATTTTCAACTCCAATGTGAAGTCAGTGCTACTATACGGATCAGAGACATGGCGCCTCATGAAGAGCATCTCAAACAAACTACAGACCTTCATTAACAGTTGTCTTCGCTCAATACCACTCAAGATCAGATGGCCGGCCAGAGAAGATCAGCAACAGCGATCTCTGGGAGCAAACCAACCAGGAACCGATTGTGAAACAAATAGGCAGGAAGAAATGGAGATGGATTGGCCATACTCTGAAGAAACCATCAAGTGACATCACTAGACAAGCCATTGCTCGAGTGGAACCCGAAAGGGAAGCGGCGAGTTGGCCGTCAGTTCAAGGGTGACTTGGAGGAGGTTATGTGAAGAGGAGATGAAAGCGTGTGGTCAGACTTGGAGCCAGGTGAAGACTGTAGCAGAGAACCGAACGCAATGGAGACGCACGGCTGAGACTCTACGTTCCTCTAGGAATTAAAGGAAACAATAATAATAATAGAAAATCATACAATTCCGTTTGTTTATTATATTTTGATGACTGTTTCATGACTCATATGATTTGAAAAAGTTTTTAAAAACATGAGATGGTCTTTTCATATGCAAACCTCTGTTATATTTATTTCGATTAATTACTCATTTCCATTACGCTGAGATTTTACAAATATAATTTTTACAAATAACATGCTGTTTTCATTCTGCGTACTTTTACGCCTACAACTGATTGAATTTCGGGGTAATATGAACACCATTCGAAAAGCTTTATCAAACGAAACTATAATATTAATAAGTGATTTGTTGGATTAAAAGCAAATAAATACAGACGTTATTGTTTTCCTAACTCATTTATTTGTACAAAAGGTTACTAGACTGTGTATACGGGAAATAAATTCGCATTGAAAATTCCTTCACATTCTTCATTCATAATATAATCTAAAACAACAACAAAATTATATATTATGGAATAAATAGAAACGATGGAAACCAATTTTGGTTTTATTACTGTTTTTATTTACGTGTACGCCATTAATGACGACTCAGGTAAGCATGGAACAGAAGGGAATTCTTTCCGCCTAACAATGTTTACTGTCAGTTATTAATATTCTAAATGTTTATCAGAGAAATTATTAATAATAAAGTAAGCTGCCTATTTCATACAGCGATTTCCATTTCGATAAACTTTAAATTGAACAATAATAACAACAACGGCATATAACAGTCTGTGTATGATAATATAATACTAGTTTATTTTACCGGTTCATGTTATACGCAAACATACAAAACAATTTTAACATCGGACTGTACAAAATAAACTCATATACTTTGACTAATTCATCTAATGACGGAAGGACAATTAATTATTATGCGTTACTTGCATCCCAAGTGGCTTTACCCGCACAACTAAATCTTACCTGTCTATCATCACTTTCAGCTGGCCGCACAACTGTCCGCAAGCTTTAATTTCTTCTTCACATTATTGTTTAAATGTCACTATTGGACAGCCAACTTCTCCATTGTTTTCACTTTAGGGAATAAGGTGTGCTTCTGCTTGAATCACTCCTCAGGACATGTGCTGTCAACTTTGACTTCATATTGTATATTTCTTGAGAATGAGATCTTTGGCTTGTCTGTTTCTTGCCATATATTTCTTTGTTACTGCCTTTTCTTATCGGCTGGCAATCTGATTTTCAATATCGAGTAAAAATAGGTGTTCATGGAAGTCTGAAACCTGCTGCAACTGTTTTCAATGACATGTGCTTCAAAATTCTAAGCCATTGACTTCATCTTAGTGTTGAAAATCAGGATCTTGTTTCTTGTTCTGAGTTTAATGATTCTTCACACTGACTTAAGAGTAATGAATGCCTATCTTGCTTTCCTGATCGCCACTCGTGCAGCCTGTAGCAGAAAAGACGCTGCCTAGGTCAAATCATTAATTGCTTCCATCGACGGTTACTGTTAATTGTTGTCGTTGGCCAGTGGGGTTTCTTCATTATCTCCGTCTTCCCTATATTCACATAAAGTCAGGACGCTGCTGTCTCTTCTACCAACGTATATGTTTCTACTTTTAAATCTTGAGATACGAGACATAAATCATCCACGGAGTCAATGTCTTCCAGGGTCATTTTAACAGTCCAATGTATTGCCCACCTTTTCTCTCCCCACTGCTTGTCGCATGATTCAGTCCACCACAGTGATAACAGACAGCCTTGTCTTACGCCTGCCTTCACCTCAGAGGCTTCGCTGATTATTGCGTGGTGAAACACTCGGTAATTGGCATCATCATCTGGCTGCTGAATGAAACTTATAAATATTTAAGCTACGTAGTGTCGCAGCAGTTCCTAAACTGTTTTACGGCTGACTCTGTTGAACACGTTTTCAAAGTTGATGAAGCTGGGTTGAAAAGGGATGACCGCCATTCTAAACCCTGTCTGATAATAATGCACAGTGTTGCGATCTGACCCATGCATGATTTGTTTTTCCCGTTCTAGACGAAGGTTTGAATGTAGGTCATCTTTTAGTCCCTCCAGTATGATGGGGCTCACTATTTTGCTTAGGGGGAAAAGGAGCATGAATACACGCAGTTTCTTCCATGTGCTGAGTTCGGTCATCCAGACAATTTGACGAGGTAGTCTATTTTATAGTTAGTAAGTATCTTTTCTTACTTACAGTCCCTCTGCAACATTGGCATGAGCAAGTCTGCTGAGGTCACTGTGTCTATCTACGGTGTTTCTGTAGAGATTCCATCAATTACTGCTACTTTTCCGGTTTCCAGCAATTTTAGGATTTTCAAGACTTCTGCCTCTCTTGAAGGATTGGTGTTCACTAGCAGTTACGTAACTATAAGGGGCGATTCTAGAAGAATTATAGGCGGTTGATTCGACATTCTTTTAATGTGATTAGCCCAATGATTCCTCTGTACCACCTCTTTGGAAGTTAGGTTTCTTTCACTACTTTTCATTGGCTTCGTCTGCATTGATTTCTTTGCAGATAGCGAGTTGTTTATTTGGTAAGATGTTCTATTGTTATGGTTCAGTTGTCAGGATGTTCTGAAAGCATCTTTTGTTATTCTTAGAACCTTTCCCCACTGCTTTGTTTAGTGCTGTGTATGCTGAACTCAGGTTTTCCTTTCGTGGTTTATCTCTGCACTCATCCATCTTCAGATTCACCATTCTGCTCTCTTTCATCAGCTTTTAGATGTCTGTAGACAGCCACTCCTTTTCCTGTCCTTTTCTCTTGCCTAATATTTCTCTACAGGTTTCCCTTCAATTTCCTTTTCTAGACAACAACTGTAAAGATATCTCTGTATTTTTGCCCTCCTGGTATTGGATGTTTAAATACCTTTGTATTCCTGACTCACCTTACCAACATATGCCATATAATCATCTGACGATAACTGAAATCACTGAAAACATTTGCATCGATTATTAGGGTGGGGCGATATTTCACCCAAGATTTGTGCCAAAATACTGACTGTATCTTCGGAAGACTGGAGGCGGACACTCTTTGGTAGGATGAAGCTGATATATTCATTAGGCTCGACCGTACCAAGTTTTCGTGCCAATAAATGAACTTTAGCTGCATCATCAAGCATGGAGTACCCTGTCCCAAAATACATCTTCATATGCTTTTAGATTATGATACGAATACGAGATGCTGGGTCATAAATTAACTCATTGATACAGTTAGCAATGATTTTATTTTTGTCTGAATGAGATGTTGAAGTTAATTGTATTGATAACTTCCGCTTGCAGCATCGGTTATCGTCACTTGTACTGCTTCATTTTGAGCTTGTTGCAGTTGTGAAATGAATCTGAAATCATTCAAAGAAACAAACATTGTATGTAAGATGAATTTTCCGTTGTCAGTTTCCTATCACAAACCTACGATGATACTGCTATCAGGAAACAAGCTCAATACTGATGAAAATTAGTAATAACGACTTTTGTAGTAATTCAAATTATCCTGGATCTATTCCTTTTTCCTAAGGATCATAGAATTGATTTGTTGAAATTAACAAGCATAGAAATTGTTCTACCAAGTATCACTGCTCAGAAACCATTAGGCAGTCAACTTTATAAAGGGAATAATTTGATAGTTATGGCTCGGATTTCAAAATAATGGCTCCAAGAAGTACGTGTATTCGAATTAAAGACAATAATTTATGTATATTTGAAAGTGACTTTCCTAGTAATAAATAGTAACTGGAGATTGCTCCAAATAGTCCATTTTCCAACATGCATACGAGGAAGATTAGCTTACATTATGCCGATCATTTTACTTTTAGCCCTTTACTATATTTGTATTGCATCACACAAACTGAGCTTCGCCCCCTTATTAAACTTGAATAACACAGTAAATATATATTTTCCAGGGTAAGATGAATCCATAATCGTTTCTCCAGCGGTATACTACCTGAATAACGTCATGCACAAGTGGCCACTGAGATGTACGTTATATGACGAATAACCAGTTCATTTTGAGGGAGTGGAATAAAAGAATCTATACTGAAAGATAGAGTAATACAAATTACGATCATTATAGAGATATTCTTATATTTTAAGGACAGAAGTATTCCATATTCAAAAGATATCAAGGTAGTAACCATGAATTACCGAGGCAAAATGAGACTTCTTAGGCACAAACTATTCGGCATGGATTTAACAATCCTCGTGTACAAGCATTTGTCCTTTTTTCCAGTTCAATTGCTACCATACGTATATGTGAATAGTATTGATGAGTTTTGGATACTGGTCTGCTATGTAACTGAACTAGATTTTTTATAAACGAGGACTGGTTAGGGGAATGTATAGTTCCTGTTTATCGTGTAATTCTCTCTCTAGTCTCTTCATATTTGAATACTACTCTGAGGAATATTGGTTCGATTTTCCCATTACTATTATCATCCGTTTTCCTACAACTATTATGGTACAGAATATTTCAGATGTCTCTTCCTCTTAAAACATATAATTTGATGAGATTGATCTCTTAATCCAATGTTGTATGTAGCAAAGCTTCTCTACCCTCCTTTATTTCTCCCCTAGTAAACCTTTCTTGTAGCTTACAGGTAGGCAGCTGTTGTAGTTTCTGTGTCAGTCGCTCCGATTTGCTCTGTGATGAATACTTTAATGTTTATAATGCTTTCATCTTCACTTTTCATGCACAAGTTGAAATAGTGTAGTTGGTTTCTGATTCTAGTGTGCACCATAAATTCGGGTAGACGCTTCTTACCTCCTACTGATAAAGATTCTCACATACAATAAATTTACCGTGTGCATACCATACATTAAACCCACTTGTATTGGTTGGAGATTTCGTGTTGGCATTTTCTGTCATGGATATATAGACTTCAGTGTGAAGGTGATAAGACGCAAGGGCTTCTACTTATTCCCATACCAAATACATTCATAAACGGCGTAGAGAATTAGGGAGATTTGTGCTAAATTAGTTGAAGGATTTCATTATGACTTGACATCAGTTTGAGAACCATTGGAAAACCCACCTGGGAGTACTGGACAGCTGTTTCATCCTAGTTTGGGACTATTCAGGAGTACGTACCCACCGGGGTTCGAACCAAATAATAAAAAATTCCGTAGAAAACCAATACTTGAAAAGTAATAGGATGCTCACTAGCGACTCTCCCTATGCAGGCAGGTAGTTACCTGGGTTCTAGTGGGAAGCCGTGACCAGTAGGGTACAGCAGGTTGAAGGTAAGGCTGTAACTCATCGAAGAAGACATTGCAAAATGGTCGCGCTATGTCATGAATCGGCGGAAGTTAGAATTCATGGTCTGGCTATTGGATTGGGTCCCAGTGGCTTAATGGCCTACGAGCCTGCCATGTAACCAGAAGGTCCTGTGTTCGGACCTCAGAGATAGGTGCGTACTGATGAAGAGTCCCAAAACTAGGCTGACGAAACGGCTGTCCAGTACTCCCTGGTGGTTTTCGAATGGTTCTCTAACTGATGTCAGCTCATGATGAAATCCTCCAATTATTATTATTATTATTATTGTTCCCTTGGGTTCCTAGTGGAATATAGGGCTTCAACTGCACGTCTCCACTTGCTTCTGTCTTCTGCTGTACTTTTCACCTGCATCCATGTTAGTCCATACTGTTTCAGCTCCTCTTCACACGATCTCCTCCATATCACCCTTGGACGTTCCACTCGCCGCTGTCCTCCAATTAATCAAACAAAATTCCCTACTAAACCAATACTTGAAGATTTTGCTAAATTATATGATCCGGCATTCATTGTCTCAAATTCTATTAGTTACCTTATATGTTTATACTACTGTACTTAAGTGAGTAGTATCACCTTTTAGAAATAATTTTACTCTTGAATCATTAAGGAATATACCTAAAATTTATATTGAAATTAATGACTGTGTTCTCCTCCTTTAAATGTTACATTAATTCAACTTTCATAGATATCTCAGCGGAGAATTAAATAAACTTTTCAGATTCCATATAAGCAGAACTGACAACTAAATAATAATGATATCTTCCTTGAAACCTGATACGGTGTCATCAGCATCACTGTTAGGGAGAAAGGGACAATTTTCCTGTATTTCTGTTTACTCTTCTATTATCCTTCATTGTATAGTGAAATCAAAACATTGTAATCCCCATAAAACAGACATAGTCCTACTCTCTGAAGTGTGATGAAACTTCTTTATTTCAAGCAAAATTTCCACTAAAGTTGGAAACAGGTGGGGTAAAGCTACACTCTTTTAGTAAGCCTCGTGTATGACGCTATCTTCGCCGTATTCAGCATAACGTCTTCTGAATACTCACTGATACCTTATGCGTGATCTCAAAGATGTGGCAAGAGAAATGAGGATAGGCAGTTGTATTCCTCGAAAAATAACTGAATAACCGATAGACAATGAAGAACCAGATTTTGCTAGTACAGAATGACTAATAGTCACTGCAAATAGTGGAATGAAGGCAAGGATTATAATTATTAGTGTTATCTAATGGTTGTTGTTTGTGATTTGTACCAACAAACATTCAACTATCCTCGACAGTAACGTTACATACACCAATACTGGATTTTATATATCAATGTAAAAATATTATACAGTGAGAAAACATTATCTTAATGTCAGTCATTAGGCACCATGTTCGTAATCCACACGTAATAAGAGTAAACCGTCTGGGGAACACAGGACGCTCTAAGCAGAAAGAGAAATATCATCTATTCTGTTTTTTTCCAGGATTCGAGAGATATGTACCGAGGAGTCTATTGACGAAGAACTCCTAAATTCTCGAAGAATCTTGGTGGAAATTGGTTTCTCACCCAGATTAATAGGTAAGATCCTGAAATCAAAGAAAGCTGATGAACCGGTTCAGGTGGCACCCCAGAAAACATCCTGCTGCTGAATCTCAAATTTAAGAGTGATACTGAGGAAGAAATTCTCTAAAGGGGGCTTTCAAAATCTCTCAGTAAAACGTACTTCACTTCCAGCTCACTAGTAATATTTTCTTCCGAGAAACTACTCAATCAGCACGTGAAAGATAAGCCGTCACAATGGGCCACTTCAGCAAGCATATAACAGTTCTCTTCCCCTTGTGGAACTGAATAAGTTGGCCGTACCATGCATCATCTTGTTAAACGTTCTCGGGAATACTATCCAGCCTGGCTAGCAAAGGTAGAACGTAAGCGTGTCTATAGGCTGGTTACAAAACATCTGGTGAACTCAGGACATTTAGTTGTATTTGAGAGTCTTTCAGTGTCCTACACAAGACCCGATTAAACCTTTCAAAGGGAGGGGGATCATGAAGTCTGGGTATAGCTGAGGCATCAACATTCCGGATACGTTCAGTCTTCGTATTTTTTACCATATATATCACAAACAGTCAGTTTTCTCAATAATCACTACCTTCTCACGATTCTTATCCAAAATTCCTGTTTATTTTTGTTGTTAGAATTTTTATAATCCTTATTTTCATTAAAAAAATCAATTATCTCAATAATTATTACCCTACAATGTTTTTAATTCAGTCTTCCTGTTTATTTTGTCATTATTGTGTTTTAAGTCCCTATTTTTAATCTTGTGACTCCTTATAATTTGACTTCTGACCGGAAATAGTTTTGCAACCTACTTACTCCTTTAGTGCGTATGCTCACGAAGGTACACCTTATTTGACAACTGCATTGGAAACCAATTTTCCTCAGCTACAATCGTCACTTTAATTTTTCCTATTTTCACATTACATCAGTAGTCCTGAGGGATTAACAGTTATACTGTTTACTGTCATATATCCAGCTGGCTAATGTAATGGAAAATCCCTCCTGGACGATGATCTGTTTATACTTATTTAGACACTTCAACTAACTTTGTAAACAGTTCACATTTTTCCCCTAGACTGTTTATGATTCATTTGACACTAGCAAGCCATGCATTGATTTTTGATCTTCATTATTCCCTTTTGTCCTTGTTGAATATTTAATTGTAATACTTCATTGTGGTTGTGTATACACTGGCAATGTGTTGTTTAACATATGAGTTTGTTTTGAAGGTCATTCTGAAGCGGGAAACCTTGATATGTGACTTTCATGGACAGAGCTCTTATTTTCACTTCATTGGGATTATTCTCCTTGATTCTAAGGTACCTTTTAAAGTTGAACTTTGATTGACTAATTTTGTCTTACAGTACTTTTTTTGTATGTAGAAACGTATATTGCCTGTATAACTGCCTCACGGCACGGTTGAGGTCATTTCGAGTTTGATGTTATTACTGTCCAATAGAACCGCTAAAATGTTGGAGAGTAATCGTCTTTTCCCTGGCTTTGGAACTTTTCATGAAAGCATGTGTATCAAAGAGGTTTCGTAGGTTATACAGTAGGAAGCAGAGATCATTTTCATGCGTTCAGATGATAATAGGATAAATTTGGTTGCTAAAGTTAATGTATACTGCCTCATAAAATCCAAGTGTGCACTGCTTATTACACTTTGTAACCTTATAGAATTGTTGGCAACAGTAAAGAATAGACACCAAATTCAGATGACAACAACCAATCAGATTCTTCTAGGTTAAAAGTGCCATTTAATTTGTAAACAAGTTTACTTATATATGGAGTAAAAACGAATTATAAAGGGTATGTATCTCTAATATGCGGCGAAGAGTGGTCTCACTTTCTCATAGGACTGGTTATAGACTTGTAAGAGTTAGGCGAGTGCACTTTTGGGCTTTGTCACCATAACGCCGGTGATACCAGCACACTCCAGGTTGGGAATTTTGAGGCCTACGACATCTGCTACCAGCTCATGAAGAAGATCTGCCACGAGTCGAGCTGGTGCGGCTATGTGAACGACCTCTAGGTGTCATCTCCTGTCATAACTTATCTATCTCTTCATAAAGCTTAGCTATGTAGGCCGCCACATCTAATTTTGATGACCCTTCGGTAGACGAGT
The DNA here is from genome assembly GCA_944472155.2 of Trichobilharzia szidati. Classification (NCBI taxonomy): domain Eukaryota; kingdom Metazoa; phylum Platyhelminthes; class Trematoda; order Strigeidida; family Schistosomatidae; genus Trichobilharzia; species Trichobilharzia szidati. The sequence continues at coordinate 29,744,717 of OX235272.1, read as the reverse complement.
CCTTCGTCTGAGTGGGACTAGCGGTTACGGCCATCCCGCGAACAAGACGATATATATATATATATATATAGAATGATAACAACAAAAATGATAACAAAAAAAATACGAGTAAAAACAAGGCAAGTAAAATTTTATAACTCTGTGTGACAAACAAATTGCCAATATGAAAAAGGACTATTTACACTTTAGGCTACTAAGTAGGCAAACGGTGAAAACTCGGGCTCACCACTTGTAAGAGTTAGACTTAGGATTTACTTCGACCTAACAATAACCGCTCTTACAAAACTCCTTCACCGTTTATGACCTTAATAGTACTCTGCCTACGTGCAAGTACTAAAGAACGGAACCAAAGTTAAAAGACTTGAAATAGCAAGTGTACCTGGACCGGAATTGTATTTACACAAAGATATATGGAATTTGATGAGAAATAAAAAGTACACACTTATCTGGAGGTGAGACGGTGGTCAGCTCGAAGAGTGTACTAGGTGAAAGTACAACGAGAGAGCGAAAACCGAAACCGTACAGGAGGTTCAGGAATACAAAGTGGAAGTGGGGTTAAAGGTCAAGCTGCGTTCATTCAAACAAAAGTTCAAAGGTACAATGTACACTACAGACTTATCAGATCAACGCTGATACATAAATTCATCTAAGCGACTATATTATATTATTTCGGGAACCATTTACTATTCTAACACTTTTTTCAGATAGGTCCAGAATCCAGATGATAAACAGTAGCCATTTGTAATTCCGAGAAATCTGATTGGTTGGCTCAAGGCCGTTCGACTTTGGTGTCTATTGTTGTTTTTTCTCCTTCAAGTTCCCCAGTGGAACATAGGGCCTCAACCTAGTGGCTTGAAGTTTCTGTAGCAGTGTTTATTTTACAGGATAGAATTTCTAGCCTCATGCTCAACCTTTCCTCTTCACCAGCCTTATTTCTGGCTTAGCGAGGTAAAGGACTGCGTCTGTAGCCGGGGACCGAACCCCGGACCATGTGCATGGTCGGCAAGCGTCCTAACCGCTATGCCATCGACGCACCTGCCTATTGTTTACTCCTGCTGAATTGTTTTGTTTCACTGAACAAACCTGTAGTAGACTTTATAACAATCACATCTACCTTTTTTGGTTAAAGTCCATATTTTCTGCTTTCGTACCTAATTCTAAAATCTTTTGGCTTATTTTCTATATATTTAAAATTTATTTATTTTACCCTCAAAATTATTCTACTTTAGTTCATTCACCTCAGGATAACCTACAATCCTCGGAATAGAAATACCCTAATCTTCTCAATTTCTATTATATTATTATCACTTTTCGTTTTTAAGACAATGAAATTAGAAACCGGATCATAGGTAAGCTATTTAATTCATTCCCTAACCGAAGAACAAAAACAGACACCTTAACATTTATGATAGCATTATATGCTATTTCATTATCACTTTTTCTGTAGTGTGAATGTTATTCTGCCGAGGGGTTGTGTCGAATATGTATATATATAACTATATGAATATTGATTCAGGTATCAAGGTACTACCGAAACACTGTTTGTGTCGAACAGGCTCTTTGACTACATAATTGATACAATTTATTGTGTTAAAGTGTCATAGTGTTATACAGTAACATTTATTACTGCTCATAATCATATCAAGGTACTCACACAACATTCTAACTTCGTTTACATAATTCCATTATTTTTTATCTCTTGATTTGACTGGTAATAATATCTTCCATATCTCTGGCATTTGCGTTGAGTCACTTCTACTGCATGTGTTGGGTGTGTAGATTCTACAAACACAGATTCAGTAGTCAATCTCTATCTCCATCTACCTATATTAGTGTTCAGAATTTTAATTCTCTCCCACCTTATTTTGTGGTATTGTGCATTATCTTCGCGAGGTCTTTTGAGTTTTGGATATTGTTTCACAAGAATTATTCATTTCTTCTCTTCCCTATTCTATATTCCTACAGATGAGATACCTATTTAAATCTGCATCAGCGCGCTACTTATAAATCTTGTCAATAGCTCACGCGCTACGTTTACCATACCAGTGTCAGAGAATTTTAAACAAAGCATTTATCAGCTGCGGTGAAATTGGATTCTGATATTTAGCATTTTAAAGATGTGAAGTCTAAATTCTTATGCATCTGGTTGTGTGTTAGTCACTGCAATAAAATGACTTTCTAGTCGAATGACCAAAAATGTACACTGGTGGTAGTAGATTTTGAGGAACCTCTTCACCTGAAATATCAAACAAATAAATGTTTTTTAATGGGTCACTGCAGACATTTATTACTTACAGCTTTTGATAAAGTTTTTCGTTAGTAATTTTATCCTACAAAACATTCTAAATACTTTAAGCATTTTGATATACAGGAATATGATCTGAGCTTCAAATCAGTTGCCATGTTGACCATGAGATTCAGTTTCGTCATAGTCGAATTTACTTCCATTATGAATAAAATTTTATTTCGATAGGTCACACAGTGTTATACAGTAATATTTACTGATGACCACGTCTCAAGCACAATTTATTGCTCATAATCATATCAATGTACTCACATAATTCTCTTGATTTGTTTATATACATGAGTAAAAATTGATTAGACATTTGAATAAAAATCAGTATAGGATAATGTACATTCAGAAATAATAATGTGGTGAGAGCTGTCTACTAGCCAAATTGGTAGACAGTAATTTACGTCGATGTTTACATTCTCAAGATTTGTCGTGAGAAAATATGAACAAAGATTGATTGAAAACCGACCACAGCAGACTTTGCGTAAGCGGATACAGTTAACATATAGATGATCTGACATTCAAGAAACAGTCACAGAGATGAAAGATTAACTTTAAGTGAGAAACAACCAATCAGAAGACTGTGTTTGTTTGCTTAACTAATCTGTAAGAATGTACATGAAAATATATAAATATGCTTTGATTTCCTTAATAAACGATCTGTTGCCTGGCCCTTGACTTCTGTTGTTACAATATCAATGTTACCAATCAAGAAAAGTGGATAGGAAATAAGATGGTGTTTGGAGAGCATACAGGATTAAAACAGGGCTGTCTATTATCATCGATGGTATTCTAAATTGTGGGTGACTGGATTATGTGTCAGTCTGTGCGTTGGGAGCCAGAAGTCAGGAGTAGGATGAACCACAGATGAGAAAATACTAGAAGGTCTGTATTTCGTGGGTTTTTCTGTTTAATATCACACAAACTCGAAGACTTGCAGGCGAAAATCATCAACCTGACAGAAGATGCTGTCAGGCAGCGAAGACAGGACTGCAGGTGAACATAGAGAAGACGGAGATGATGAAGATACCCTTCCCACCAGCAAGAACAACAACCAGAACCAATCACAATCAACGGGAGAAATTTGAAAGAGGTTACGGCCTTCACTTATCTGGACAGCATCATTCCAACTACCGACAGTCGGCATGAATGAAGATGTCATAACCAGAATCGGAAAGGCAAGATACACATTCATCAACCTGAATCCAATTTGGAAATCTTCTGCATTCAACATAAAGAACAACATTTGGATTTTGAACACCAATTTCAAGTCAGCCCTCCTATACGACCCAGAAACTTGCACTGCGTGTCAAAAAAAGCATTTCCAACAGGCTGTCACAGACGTTTATCAATATCCGCCTTCTCTGGGGCCATACTGAACTTCAGATGTCCAGAAAGAATAGGTAACAAGAAACTCTGAGAACAAACTAACCGAGAACGTATGGCTCAAAAAATATTCCGAAGAAAATGGGGATGGATTGGACTCACATTGGGGAGAGCTCTGTGTGACATCCTGAAGGGATGAAAGCTTGCAGGCAATCGTGCAGCTGGCTAAACAGGAATCCGAGAGGAGGAAGAAATTGACATATAAGGTTCAGGCTCTATATTCCACTCGGAACCCAAGGGAAGAATAATATAATAATCGCGTCTCTGAAATAATTTTACGAATAAATATTTATTTATGGTAAATTAGGTTTATATTGATGCCTCTGTCTTTTACATATTAGATATGAAGTGAGTTACTTATCTGTTAACAACTAAAAATAGTGTTTTATTTCATGGCCAGGAAGGATATGCAAAAAATATATCTGTCAGTGGATCAACCAACAGCGTATTACCTAAAATGTATGCATGAGGAAGTAAGGATGTACTGAACATTAACTAGGTAAAAAATTTAAGTGAAACTAAGTCACAGTAGTACCTTTCATTTTTTTCCTCGGTTTTACTTTCTCATGTGTTATATTTACACTACTTACTAGTGTTAAAGTAGTATGAATTATGCCTGCATTTCATAATCAAACAATGTGCCCACTACTGAAATAAAACTGTCCTAAGGCATTAATTCCAAATTTGTTGCACAGCAAAAGTTATCCGACAGTTAAACCCTCCTCCACGAAACTAAAATTCTCTGTTAAAAATTACCCATTCGAATCCCTTTATCCTTTGTCAGTATTTAGAGTCCGCTTTAATTCACACTTTTCATGCTACGAGCATCAGTTCCAACGATATTACTTAAAAATATTTCGTTAAGAGATACAGAACGAAAGTTGTGAATAAAGAGGGTGTGCAGTTTCCGACTGAATGACCTCAGAAAACTGCTTGCAGGAATTCGAATGTCCTTCAACTAGAGTGTCAGTTAACTGAGTCATAAACACACCATACACCCTACTTATGGCTTTCAATGTTCTGCATAATATGGCGTGGTATTCTTCCAAAAGCTCAGGGAAAATTAAAGAGGTGCCATAAAGAAGAATGGTAAGAATGAATTACTTGATAAAATGTCAGAGAAGAGGCTGATTTGGTCAAACATCTCATTCAGTTTGCTAGAGTACAGTAGTGCGTCGGTGTCACAGGGGTTAGGATGCTCGCCAACCATGCACATGGTCAGGGGTTTGATCCCCAGCCGACGCACACAAATCAGTTTCTTTTCCAAGGGATCTGTAATCAAAGATTGAAGGTGAAGATATTGAATTTTTATTGATACATGTTATCCAGTCAGAACAAACTTTTTCATGTCTGAAACTAGTAATTTATGGGTCAGTTGTAATTTCTTGTCTTATTGTTTTTTTACCTAAGGCAGTAAATTTTCACCTTTTCAATAAACTTTAGGTATCCTCTCTGTTCGCGGATAATAGTCGAGTAATCAGACATATATTATTGAGTGTTATAGTAACATTATTAACAAAAGTGACTCAAGTATTTACCTTTGTCACAACAAGCTTTGGTTTACTCTGTTGATAAGTGTTAAATATTACAGCAACGTAGGGATAAACATATGGGAACTCAGTGAATTTACTCTCAGTTTATCGTCGTCAAAGTATGTCCATTAAATTTTTTTTCCCTTCACGTTCCCTAGTGGAACATAAGGCTTCAAGCTAGTGACTTGAAGATTTTGTAGCAGTGTTCATTTTACAGGATGGGGTTGCTAGCCTCACGCCCAACCTTTCCTCTTTACCAGCATTATTTCTGGCTTAGCGAGGTAAAGGAGTGCGTCGGACCATGTGCATGGTCGGCGAGCGTCCTAACCGCTATGCCACCGACGCACCCATTAAAATAAAGTAATTAATTATTTCAGCAAAGAAAATTCTCCTTGAAAAGGCGTCATTTTCATTCTGTACAATCGTACTTATGTATACATCATATTGGACAAAAAGAATTAGGTTTGTTATGCGTATGAACTAACATTGGAAACTGACTGACAGTACTGAAGTGTGACATTTCACTCATTTTATCTTCACGTCTTATCACATTTGATCTGACAAATCCACACACTCGAAAGCTTCTGTGGCCCACGCCTTCATTTCACCTACATTTTATCGCCACAACTACACCTGTAACAGGCTACCAAACCAAGATTAGCTTCTTTGGCCTCAATGACTATTATTTTAAACTGAAATAATTTTACACATCTCGATCAATCCTAGTTACTCAGTTTGTCTATACTAAGTCACGTCATCTTGGGGAAAGTGAAAGATGCACTAGAACAGAACTCTGCCAACTGGAACAAGCTGGATTCATAAAAAGCCCAACATATACGGATCGAATTGTAACTATACGCATCATCATCCCAGAACAAAACATAGGATGGCGGTCATACCTCTGCCTTAACAGCTTCATCGACTTCTAGAAGGTCTTCGATAGACAACGCTGACGGAGAAGTAATTTGGAAACTACTTTAACACTACGGCATGCCTCAAGTTTTTCTCAACCTTATTCAACAGCTAAATCACAATGCCACGTGTCAGGTGATCCACGACGGGAAACCCAGCTAGGTGTTTGGAGAGCATACAGGATAAAAACAGGGCTGTCTATTATCACCGATGATATTCTGAATTGTGGCGGAATGGATTATGTGTCAGTCTGTGCGTTGGGAGCTAGGAGTCAGGAGTACGCTGGACGACAGATGAGAAGATTCTAGAAGGTCTGTATTTCGTGAGATTTTGTGTTTAATATCACGCAAACTCGAAGAATTGCAGGCGAAAATCATCAACCTGACAGAAGAGGTTGTCAGGCAGCGAAGACAGGACTGCAGGTGAACATAGAGAAGACGGAGGTGATGAAGATACCCTTCCCACCAGCAAGAACAACAACCAGAACCAATCACCATCAACGGGAGAAATTTGAAAGAGGTTACGGCCTTCACTTATCTGGACAGCATCATTCCAACTACCGACAGTCGGCATGAATGAAGATGTCATAACCAGAATCGGAAAGGCAAGATACACATTCATCAACCTGAATCCAATTTGGAAATCTTCTGCATTCAACATAAAGAACAACATTTGGATTTTGAACACCAATTTCAAGTCAGCCCTCCTATACGACCCAGAAACTTGCACTGCGTGTCAAAAAAAGCATTTCCAACAGGCTGTCACAGACGTTTATCAATATCCGCCTTCTCTGGGGCCATACTGAACTTCAGATGTCCAGAAAGAATAGGTAACAAGAAACTCTGAGAACAAACTAACCGAGAACGTATGGCTCAAAAAATATTCCGAAGAAAATGGGGATGGATTGGACTCACATTGGGGAGAGCTCTGTGTGACATCCTGAAGGGATGAAAGCTTGCAGGCAATCGTGCAGCTGGCTAAACAGGAATCCGAGAGGAGGAAGAAATTGACATATAAGGTTCAGGCTCTATATTCCACTCGGAACCCAAGGGAAGAATAATATAATAATCGCGTCTCTGAAATAATTTTACGAATAAATATTTATTTATGGTAAATTAGGTTTATATTGATGCCTCTGTCTTTTACATATTAGATATGAAGTGAGTTACTTATCTGTTAACAACTAAAAATAGTGTTTTATTTCATGGCCAGGAAGGATATGCAAAAAATATATCTGTCAGTGGATCAACCAACAGCGTATTACCTAAAATGTATGCATGAGGAAGTAAGGATGTACTGAACATTAACTAGGTAAAAAATTTAAGTGAAACTAAGTCACAGTAGTACCTTTCATTTTTTTCCTCGGTTTTACTTTCTCATGTGTTATATTTACACTACTTACTAGTGTTAAAGTAGTATGAATTATGCCTGCATTTCATAATCAAACAATGTGCCCACTACTGAAATAAAACTGTCCTAAGGCATTAATTCCAAATTTGTTGCACAGCAAAAGTTATCCGACAGTTAAACCCTCCTCCACGAAACTAAAATTCTCTGTTAAAAATTACCCATTCGAATCCCTTTATCCTTTGTCAGTATTTAGAGTCCGCTTTAATTCACACTTTTCATGCTACGAGCATCAGTTCCAACGATATTACTTAAAAATATTTCGTTAAGAGATACAGAACGAAAGTTGTGAATAAAGAGGGTGTGCAGTTTCCGACTGAATGACCTCAGAAAACTGCTTGCAGGAATTCGAATGTCCTTCAACTAGAGTGTCAGTTAACTGAGTCATAAACACACCATACACCCTACTTATGGCTTTCAATGTTCTGCATAATATGGCGTGGTATTCTTCCAAAAGCTCAGGGAAAATTAAAGAGGTGCCATAAAGAAGAATGGTAAGAATGAATTACTTGATAAAATGTCAGAGAAGAGGCTGATTTGGTCAAACACCTCACTCAGTTTACTAGAGTGTAGTAAGCATGGCAGAGTAATAAAATAAACAACTCCACAGCTACCGAAACTTGAAAGTCTCAAGCCCTGTGCTACACTAAGAACGACTGGAATGATAGAAAGAGAAGAAAGAGTCTGATGATGCCGAATTGACTCACCCTCCTTATGTGTTCATTCAAACGAAAGATTTCCTATGAATTGATCAAATTATGAGACTATAAACACAGAGTTAAAAGGGAAACTCATACACAGATAAAATAGTTATGTTCAATTTATTTCCTAAAACAGCACCGTCGTCATTACAAAATTCAATGGACTCAAGTAGTCCACGCAAGATTTGTTCATTTATGAAAGTGTTAGATTCTTCCCATCTGACTATGTAGCCAGTGTTTTGAAAGCGTTGCATTCTCACTCAACTTGTAGACTGAGAGAAGATTCTGCTATGACTTGCGAGCAACACAAAACTAATAGATTGATCGTAGAAAATTGTTGCAATGTAGTTTACAATTACTCGCGCATAAAAAACTTTGTAGACTGTATGAATTCCGCTTCTTCTGTTCCCTCCTGTTAAGCCCTGACAATATAAGATATTTTAACACTGGTTCGTTTGTGAGTAGCCTAATATTGACACCGTACATTCCCTAAAGAAATCGTTTTATATATCAAAGAGAAATGAATAATTTTGACTAACGGATTAAGTTTATAAAGTAGGTGGGGATTATTTTGCATCAGTTTAATTATAGCAAACAGCTGGATTTCCTTCAGACTTGGAGCAGTCAGATTTTCAAATGATGAGTGAAATGATGAAGGATGTAGAGAAATCTGTTCCATTGCACCATATCAGAAAAGTGATCTTGATTTCATACACTCATTCGCTTTCATGAATTTGATTAAAGCAAGAACAACAGTTTTTGTCAAATAAAATGGTACCACCATTTATTTCTTTGACTTCTCATCGGCTGCTTACAGGGCAAAGATATTATCGAGTATATCGGCAGAAACAATTTTGAAACGCTTGCACAGAGTTCATTCTTCAACATATGTCATAATGCATATAGTGTTTAAAAAAAATACGCATTCGCAGTTGACATTAACATTATTGTCGTAGAAGTACAGCTCAGGTAAATTAATAACAGTGTTTGAAAGTAAAAGACACGCTGTCAATATATGTGTGTGAAAATGTGATATCTAATACAAACTTTATCGTTTCATCGAAAAGACAGAGAAACGCAACAATTACGTTATGTTCAAACATCTATTAAATGTTTGACAGAGAGAGTCTCCTCCTCCACTAAGTAAGACATTTTTCGGTTAAAATATCTCATAATTTACGAGCATATAGAACGGGAAATGACTGAAGCGATTAATGTTTATGGGTGAGACTTCATTTATCTTCTGATATCACGCGAGCGTATAATAGATGAGGATTCTTTTTTATAATAAAAGCTTCCATCACGTCTTAAGAAAAATAGGGATCTTGAAGAAATCTAAGGATTACCTGGCTTTCAGTAGTTACAATTTATGAATATTTGTTTTACTATTTGTAAATTTTATTTCCTGTGCAGAAGACTAATCATAATCACACCACATACTCTGCTTATAGCTTTCAATGTTCTGCCTAATGTGGTGTGGTATTTTTCCAAAAGCTTTCGAAAGGCAAAACTGGTTCAGTTCTCTTTAAGTTGGCTGAAGCAATCTCCATTAACTGCCAAAAACCCGATTTATGAGTTCAGAGGGAAGCGGTCTTCAGTCCTTCTTTGCTCTGGTAACTTGATGTTTTCATTCTCTCTTTCATCTGATTGTGTAACGCCAAAAGATTCCAATGCAGATAATCATTTTGTTTTGGGATAAAGTGATTATTATTACCATTGTATTCATACATTGATTTCTGTTTAAGATTGAACTCTGTGCAAGCTTGTTAAAACTGTTTCTGTCGAATGAATGTATGAAATCAAGATCACTTGTCTGATATGGTGCAATGGAACAGATTTGTCTGCATCCTTCATCATTTGAAAATCTGATTGCTCCAAGTCTGAAGTAAATCCAGTTGTTTGCTATAATTAAACTGATGCAAAATAATCCCCACCTACTTCATAAACTTAATTCGTTAGTCAAAATGATTCATTTCTCTTTGATATATATAACGATTTCTTTAGGGAATGTACTGTGTCGATATTAGGCTACTCACAGATGAACCAGTGTTTAAATGTCTTATATAGTCAGGGCTTATTAATAGGAGGGAACAGAAGAAGCGGAATTCATACAGTCAACAAAATTTGTATGCGCGAGTAATTGTAAACTACATTGCAACAATTTTCTACGATCAATCTATTAGTTTTGTGTTTCTCTCAAGTCATCGTAGAGTCTTCTCTCAGTCTACAAGTTGAGCGAAAATTCAACGCTTTCAAAACACTGGCTACATAGTCAGATGGGAAGAATCTAACACTTTCATAAATGAACAAATCTTGCGTGGACTACTTGAGTCCATTGAATTTTGTAATGACGACGGTGCTGTTTTAGGAAATGAATTGAACATAACTATTTTATCTGTGTATGAGTTTCCCTTTTAACTCTGTGTTTATAGTCTCATAATTTGATCAATTCATAGGAAATCTTTCGTTTGAATGAACACATGAGGAGGGTGAGTCAATTCGGCATCATCAGACTCTTTCTTCTCTTTCTATCATTCCAGTCGTTCCTAGTATAGCACAGGGCTTGAGACTTTCAAGTTTCGGTAGCTGTGGAGTTGTTTATTTTATTACTCTGCCATGCTTACTACACTCTAGTAAACTGAGTGAGGTGTTTCACCAAATCAGTCTCTTGTCTGACAGTTTATCAAATAATTCATTCTTACCATTCTTCTTTATGGCACCTCTTTAATTTTCCCTAGGCTTTTGGAAAAATACCACGCCATATTACACAGAACGTTGAAGGCTATAAGTAGAGTGTATGGTGTGTTTATGACTCAGTTAACTGACACTCTAGTTGAAGGACATTCGAATTCCTGCAAGCAGTTTTCTGATGTCATTAAGTCGGAAACTGAACAGCCTCCTTATTCACAACTTTTGTTTTGTATCTCTTAACGAAATATTTTAAGCGATATTACTCTGACTGATGCTCATACCGCGAAAATTGGAACCGCACCTATATAGTCCGAGGATTGTTTGAAAAGAGACAAATGTCAGGAATGAACTTACAAATCTTATTTGTAATTTGAAAGTCAGGAGGTAATTACTTCAATGGATAGTTAATGCGCTGTTTTTAGTTGCCTTATGATTACTTATAGTTTCTGTGTTTTTGGTTATCTATTTCAGTTGATTTTCTATGAGGAGTAGATAATTTTTAGTATGTAAATGGTGAAAGTTCCATACCATGGAAAAAAGCCTCTTGTAATAATGAAAACCCAGTTTGTTTCATCTGAAAACCAGCAGCTAATTAATGTGTTGTCTCCTATAGTTGTGTAAAAACTATCATGAATAACTTAGACCAAAATTACATTCTAACGATATCGAAGCACGTTTGAGCTATGATAGTACCCACAATACCGCAGAATGCTCACCGGCTGCCTCATAGTGCGAAAATTCCTCAGGTACAAAATATGTACTCAGAATCAGTAAGATTACTTCCCAACAGAGTGGAGTCAAGACTCTGTCTTTCAGAATCAAACAGAACAAAACACTTTCTCGCAGACCATCCATGGTCAAGCCGTCACTTCACAGTGTGACCTAACATTCATTCCATCAACATCACTGTAGTAAAACAACAAACACATTATTATCAACAGTACACTATCACACATCAGTAAAATGAAGCATTACAATAGGAACCTATGAGAAACAAATACCAGTATTCGGGATCAAGTGAAATTAGATAGGCAAATATTAGAACGATGACATACAGGTGACGAGTAGAGTGTGATGATTACAACATGAGTTGAGCTATTCCATTGAGTACCAATAGAAGCAATAAAGTCTTTATTGCAGACAGAGATTTTGGTACAATTATGGAATTTTCAGCATTTAGTACAGTATTGCATCTAATATTCTCGTGGTAAAATACGGGACTGAGTAGTTTAACGGGCATTTACACTAATATTAGTGTTAAATAAGAATATGAATGTTAAATTAAATTAATAGAAAATATCAGCAACAACATATTGATAATAATGAAAAAGAAGAGTAAAAAGGGGCCATCTACTCAGTATTTCTCACCACGTTAGTAGTGTCATGTCCTACACTTTCCTCATCACATAAAATATGTGCCTAACAAATCAGGTAATATAGAATTCTACGCCTAGTCGTCCGAGCACAAAGTCTTCTGCAGTTGTTTTCATCGTACCTGATTAGATGTGAGGCGAGAGCTGTGTATGGAGGGGATGCTCAGGATCCGATAAATTAATATTCTCAGATTTGCTGCATGATTTTTAGGGTCTGTTAATTCCTTTCCTATCTCCCAATCGGCATTCATTCTTCTGCGTTAAGTTTATACTACTTGTCTCTAGTAAGCAGTGTAAGTTGTATTTGTGAATTCTCAACCATGTCTTTGTTCGCTTTTGAAGTTTAACCGACTCAAAGCATTGCTTATCTATTGGATGTAGAATAAGTATTTTCTCATTATTTTTATTCGTTTACCTTCCCAGTGGAATATGGGGTTCCGGGTTAGAGTCTTGAAGTTTCGGTAGAAGTGGTGTTCATTTTTATGCCCAACCTTCCTCTTTTGCCAGTCTTGCTACTGGCTTAGGGAGGTAAAGTAGCGCGTCGGCTGGAGATCGAATCCGGACTATGCTCTTGGTTGGTGAGCATTCTACTGCTGTGCCGCCGACGTACTATTTACTCATAGTCAAATATTATTTACTGTATATCCTTTATTCGTGTAGCCATTACTGTTGAACATTGTCCATCCCCATCGCTGTATTCTGTGTCTGGCATTCGCGCTCTGATTAGATAACACATGGATCGCCTTTTTCACAGCTCTGCTGTTTTTACCTACTGATGCACATTGACTGTGCTTTGCGACGGAATTCAGCCACTGACACCTCACAATTGAGGTTTCTGTGTTATAATTCCTATCTAATATTTGATATAGTACCGTATTTTAGAGAAATCCTGTGGTTTCGGATTTTACGCGTCACTCTAAGTGTCGTTTTAATAATTGTTCGATTGTAGTATCTATCTACAACAGTACTAACAAGTTGGTTTAGCTACACCCCACTCAACGTACTGACGGCTTTTAAGTGCCCATCTCAGTGTAACAAAGTCTTTCTTCTTTAGCCCAAGAAAGCTTATGCGAGGTGAGCAATAAAGAATAGTAGGTAGAAAACAGGAATTAACAGATTTGGAATGTAGAGACTGTGTGATGCCAGACTGTCTTAACTTCCTTATGTAAAATTTTAAACAAGAAACCTTTCTAGAAATTAAAATGATATAGGAAGATGACTACAGGGTAGTGGAAATGCATAATTCAATCTAATACTGTGAACAAGATTGTCCACTGGTGTGGTGAGAGATGGTTGCTAGCCAAATTGGTAGACAGTAATTGACGTCACTGTTTATGTCTCAAATATCAGTCATGTGAAAACAAGGTCAAAGATGGACAGCAGGCTTTGCGTAGGCGGATACAGTTAGCATACGGGTGATCTGACACAGCCACAAAGAGATGCAAGGTTAACTTTCAGTTTGAAGCAACCAGTCAAAAGACTGTATTTTCTACTAACAATAATCTACAATAATGTACATTAAAATCTATAAATATGTGTTGATTATCCTTAATAAACGATCTGTTGCCTGACCCTTGTTTCCTGTTGTTACACTGGTATAAACCAGTGACAAAACTGTTTGCATATACTGGAAAATTCTCGTTAATTCATTTTGTTTACTCGAAATTCTCTGTCTGTTTTGATATATAGTCTCGTTTTCTGAGGACTCTTCGACAATTCCTGAGTATATATATAATGAGTAATTAGCCTGGTGGACAATTCTTTGGCTTTTGAAAAGATGTATTCAGGTCTTGAGATTCGATGGGATAAAACAGGTATTCTGGATTCCACTGGAAGTCACTATCCTCCAAATAACATAAAATGAATTCAAGAGTAATTTTATGTCCTTAACCGAAATTGGCCGCCAACAATTATACACCTCACCCAACAGTTGTATGACAATACTGCGTGCCAAGTAATCCACAACGGGAAATTCATGGAATCCTTCGAAGTGAAAAAGGGAGTAAGACAAGGCTGGCTGCGTGCCTACTATCTCCAATGATTTTCTTGATTACAGTAGACTGGATAATGCGACAGACAGTGGGCAACGAGGAGACAGGCATAAAATGTACCCACACAAAAAACTTGGAGGATCTGGATTTCGCCGATGATATATGTCTGATTTCCCACAAACTGGAAGATTTGCAAGTGAAGAGCAACAAGTTGGCAGAAGAAGCATCAAAGATAGGCCTACACTTCAGATGAACATAGAAAAAACAGAGGTGATGAAGATTCCTGGCCAACAACAACAACAGACAACAATCAGCCAGCATGAGTGGGAGAAATCTGAAAGAAGCAACCTTCTTCACCTACCAACCACCTACCTACCTGGGAAGCATCGTTTCAACTACAGGCTGACGGAACTGACGAGGATATCATCAAAGCAAGGATCTGGAAAGCAAGGCAAGCTTTCATTACTCTCAAGTCTGTGTGGAGGAAAGCAACAGCACTCAGCATGAAAAAATAATATCCGGATTTTCAACTCCTAATGTGAAGTCAATGCTATTGGCTAAACGGATGAGAGGCTTGTTGCAACATGAAGAGCACTTCGAACAAACTACAGACTTTCATCAACAGCTGTCTTCGCTCAATACTACTCAAGATCAGATGGCCAGAAAAGATCAGTAACAGGGATCTCTGACAATGAGCGAACCAACCCAGCAGGAACCGACTGTGCAACAAATCTGCAAGAAGAAATGGAGGTGGATTGGCCACACTCTGAGGAAACCATCAAGTGACATCACACGCCAGGCTATCGCTCAAGTGGAACCCGAATGGGAAGAAGCGAGTTGGTCGTCAGTGCGAGGGTGACATGGAGGAGATTATGCGAAGAGGAGATGAAAGCATGTGGGCAGACGTGGATCCAGGTGAAAAGGTCGGTCGAGAACCGAAAGCAATGGAGACGTGTGGCTGAGGATCTATATATATATATATATATATATATAATTGTTGAATGGCATAATCATTTTCACTGTGTTATCAAGTACATTTACATTTCGCGGAGGAGAATTTCTAAATTCCACATCACATGATAATAATATTAACACCTGCGAAATAGTAAAATTAATGCATATGAAAATCACACATTCATTTATCCTTTTTGTTTGTTTTGATTACAAACAAAGAAAGACAAAAAAATCAGATTCATCCAACCTTAAATGCACATTGCAAATGTACGCACAGACAGTAGCACAATTCAGAGTAATAAATCAAGCTTAGAAGGCATTTTTTGTCTGTTGTTCTTGGCAATAATTGCTTCTGCCTCTATCTCTCTCTCTCTGCCTCCGATTGGTTGTTACTTTGCATTCTTGAACAAAAAAAGGTTGTTTTTATTCCAGTTCTGTACAAGCTTATAGTATTCATCGAATTATTTTGATTTTATCGGGTGAATCAGTACACTTGCCTTTGTCCTATGAAAATGTATTTCGTTGCACTAAATAATATTCAGCCTACTTCAATATTCCTAATGACAAAATACATTTCTGAAATGCGAAAATAAAGAAAACACCAAATGTAACATGAATTTTGCTTTCACAGACACATTTGTAATTGCTTTAATTTAGAAATGATAATATCACCTGTTCTTAATTTGAAGTACTATACAGCATCCAAACGATTGCTTCATTTAATTTCCTTTAGGAGATTAAAATAAACACGAATTCATTATGCACCACTAAGATTTCTCCGAATTGTTGCGCATATTCGTCACCTACGATAACAACCAGTTCAGAAACGAGTATGAATGGTGGCACTGGTGGCACTGACCAGTGGATGAACCAACTTCTGAGTTGAATAGATTGTCCGCATTTGAAACGATCTCTGCAGCAAAATAACTGAATTGATACTATCGTCAATTAAATTCAATCTGGATGTTATAGACATAATATTTTACAAGCATTAGTTTATTTATTCTCTAAAAGTCTGTTTAAAGAGAGAGGTGGCAAATATTAAATTGGAAATTAACATTCATTAGTGAGGGTTTTTAACACAGTAATAATGAAAGTTTAAGGAGTTCCATATTAGTTTGTTTATTAGGTATATCACACAGTGAAACAGTATTATTTACTGGATGACAAGGTTTCGAACAAAATTTATTGTTCATAATCATATCAATTGTAATCACACGACTTTGACACTTGAGTTTTATAGCTTTCTTTGTTTTCTCCTATTTGTCGTAGGGGGAGTAGAATTTTCCAGATATCCGTCTGGGACAGGTGATGAATCATTCAAATTACAAGTATTTGCAGTTGATTCGATAAACAAAGCTTCTGTTATCAATCTCTCCCTCCACCCTGTGACATTAGATTTTAAAACTGTCATCCTATCCCATTCAGCCTATTGTATGGTTGTGTGTGACTGCATGTAGTGCTATGGCTGAACTATTCTCTAGATTTCTTATCTTATTCGGGTCAACCAGTCTAGATTTTGCTAAGTTTTTATTTTCAGCTAGTCTGACTGCTTCTGTTCCACTAGTTTGACCTATGTATTTGACCTGACAATCATTACAGGGTATTAGATAAACTACATTGTTTTGTTTTAAAGGCTCTACAGGATCCTTTAGCCGACAAAGCTTGTTTCTAATTGAGTTTGTGGGTTTGAATGCCGTTTTTATTCCTGCCTTGTTGAGAATTCTGCGTAAGGCTTCCGAGGTTCCTTCCTTGTATGGAATTACTACTGATGATTTAAATTCTTTATTGTTGGTGTCGTCATCAATATTATTATCACTATTATCATTATCATTATTACTGTTATTATCACTATCGCTACTATCATTATTTATTTTATTTTTACATTTCCTTACATATTTCCTGACTAATTTATCCGGGTAATTATTAAGTTTCAAGGCTTCTTTTATATGTATCAGTTCTTGTTTTAGATTTTCTTTGGTACTACTTAATTTTTGTGCTCTGTTATTTAAACATTTCACCAAACCTTTTTTTACTGACATAGGATGGGATGATTGGAAGTCCAAATATCTCTTTGAGTGTGTGGGTTTCCTGTAAACACTAGTGTTTAATTTCCCATCTTCTTTCCTCTTTACGTTGCAATCTAACATTGGGAGCAACCCTTCCTGATTTTCCAATTCATAAGTGAATTGAATTGCTTCAACCTTCGAGTTGATATGTTCGAAAAACCTATCTATATATTGCGTTCTAAGTACAGTGAATGTGTCATCTACGTACCTCCACCATACTTTTGGGGTGGGGGTGAACGTTTCAATCACTATGCTTTCCCACTTATTCATGAATATATCTGCTACCACTGGGGATATTGGTGATCCCATGGCAACTCCCTCAGTTTGTTTGTATATTTTCCCTTGGAATTTAAATACTGTGAAAACTAACATTCATTAGTAAGGGTTATTAATACAGTAATAATGAAAGTTTAAGGAGGATCAACTCAACAAATTCCGTGCATTCGATATATGTATGAATGAATTCTTCGGATCGGCTTCACTAAATCAATAGGTGGGATATAGATATCTAGTGGTTATTCTAGTTTCTGAACCATTCTGGTCACTAAATATTATTGCTGGTAAGCCAAAGGGAATGGAAATAAGAGTGCATGCTACTTCTGACTACTTGACAACATTTTTGCTTTTTATATTCTTCATTGCATCAGAAACCTTTTCAGATCAACTTTACCGTGGATCAGTTCGAATAGAATCCAGATTTTATGTACTTCATATGCATGCAAGGTGTTTATCTGGTTGTAACTGAGGTATTTTTCTGCGTTTGAGTGTTGTGACCGAAATCTACTGGTGTGGTATGCTATGAGCACTCTTCTAACTGACACAACACTGCTGCATGATGTAATTTACTGCATCTTGGTATTAAATGCTAGTAGCAGACACTAGGAGTGAAGTACTGGACATGGGTTTTCCGTTTATTGGTTCTTATAATCAACACGTATCTGGAAACTTGAAACTTCCCTTTCCAGAGTCCGAGCTATCTGACCCAGATGAGAAGCAGTTAGATGGCTTCGTGAAACTACAGACTGTATGTTACAGATATGACTCACTTGGGGAATTCGGTTCTCTTCAGGGTTGGATGTACACCTTGTTAAGGAACACCGATAACCAAAACATTCAGGTCCACAGCTTCCTACTAAGTGGCATATACCATATAAAAGTAGAATGGACAGTGCAAGACGAGATAGTTAACCGTTTATGAATTGGAAGTATGTAAAGTTAAATTTTTAAAAATCTAAGAGATAGTGAAGTACAAAATTCGAAAGATTAATTATGCAAACTGGTCCCAACTTCGTAAAATAAATGCCTAAAATTAAAGTACCAAGTGTGTATATGATACAGAAGTTATATACGTTTATACCTGTGATTTTCTATTTATAATAACCGGCTGAGTTTTTTAGCATTATTTAGGCATGCAAGCTCCTTGAAAGGATATCTCGGTACCGTGTCACTAACTTAGCTGGCGCTAAAAGTGGAAAACACGACACACCTCTCGTCCTGTTTGGGATTCATCAGCAGGAACTAGAATTATGTGATTGGGTAACATTAAACCCCTCTGTGACTGTAACTCAGCACCTATAGTTTCAAAAGTCAAGACATTAGTCAATGGGTTCTAGGTTAGGTGCAGATATTACCATCAAGTGACATCACTAGACAAGCCATTGTTCGAGTGGAACCTGAAAGGGAAGCGGCGAGTTGGTCGTCAGTGCAAGGGTGACTTGGAGGAGGTCATGCGAAGAGGAAATGAAAACGTGTGGCCAGACATGGAGCCAGGTGAAGACTCTAGCAGAGAACCGAACGCAATGGAGACGCACGGCTGAAGCCCTATGTTCCTTTAGGAATTAAAGGAAACAATAATAATAGTAATAATTACGGCGGAGAATTCTATGCACAAACAAATAACATCAAATCATAGACATCAGGTCACGATCATGACCTAGTATCCTCATAGATAATGCACTGGCGTTTAGAAAATGGAGAGTGATGATTTCAAGTCACCAAGAATACACTGTAACTCACTGACTGGCAAATACACTCAAATGAAGAGAACTAAATAGGACAAAATGATTACCCATTATCAAACAAATTATCTTAATTTATGAACAGCTGTCTAGAATAAAATTATTTGCTCTTCGTTGATAAACGTGAAAAGGTGCTTGCTTATATATTACCAAGCTTCTTTTATTAAATTTGTCAGACGGCTATAACAATTTCATTGTATAAGAATTTGTTCCTTTTAAGAATGTGAATGCGAAGTAAAAGTAGGTTTAGGTGAAAAACAAAGCGCACGTTATTAGTCTCTATGCTGAAATTAAATTATATCAATGTGAGTTACGCAACGGTGATTCAGCGGTAGAATGCTCGTCAGCCAAGCTTACGGTAGGGGTTCAGTCCCCGGTCAATGCTCTGCTTTACCTCACTAAGCCTGTAGTATTGCCCGTATAAAACGGAAGACTAGCAATCCCACCCCGAAACCTCAAAGCCTTAGCATGAAACCCTAAATTCCACTTGGAATTTAGAGGAATAAAATGAGTAAATGAATAAGTGCAGGTTATATTTGTAGGATATTTTGATGTATCAGTTGAAATCCAGGTTACACACATCAATAACGAGTGACTTACATAACTTTATTCTGTTTTATTAACTGATCAGAATCTGCCATGAGTCAGCTAATATCACGACTGGAACCTTGTTGATTTGTCTGTTTAGGTGATTGGCCTTTCTTTATAAAAACCATTGATTTCCTTAGAGTATTAGTCCTTTCCGGGTCAGTTTCTCATCTTGTCCCTATCATATATAGTATAATCCCTAGCTTCTTTTCTAATTTTTTCAAATCTGCTGAGATTTTTCAAATTATATTTAAGCGTTGTGTGTATTCTTTTACCCTGGAAATTTATCTTGAACACAGACGCCGTCACCACATTTTGATTTGCTGAAGTTTTATGAAAATCTCATGAAATCGCTTACGTAACCAAAAAAGTGGAAACCGCCTTTCTAAATGTCTGAAGAAAGCATTTCAAGCAGCCATCTTACATATCACACTCCCTAGCAGACACTTAATCCAGTCAGACATTAGGGATGAGATACCGCCTTTGACCAACTCGCCGACGACATTGGCTAGCGGTCGCGCTATACCGTAAATTGGCATAAGTTGGGATTCATGGACTGGCCATTGGATCGGGTCCCAGTAGCTTAATGTTCGAAGAGCTCGCCTTGTAACTGGAAGTTCCTAGCCTTGAACCCCAGTGGGGTGGGTGCATATCTCTGAAGAGTCCCAAACTATGCTGATGGACCAGGTATCTAGTACTCCCAGGTTTTCCAATGGTTCTCTAACCGATGTCAGCTCATGATGAAATCCTAAGTGCAATTGGTTTAATTGGAACTCTGTCTTCTGTCTAATGAAGTGGAAGTTGAAACTTTTCGATCTGTCTTGTCAATTGTTGTAGACAAATGCCAGTGAGGAGTATGAATCGAAATCTCATAGGTAGAATGCATTTGTAGAAATTCTGTAAATTTATTTACATTATATAAATGATATATAAGTATACAAAAACGAAGGGATAAAGGATGAATTGAATAAGCGACTAAATTTGCTAGTGTACAAAGGCGTAAGTGACAGACTTTGGTCTTTGTTCATTGTTCAGAAAAGTGAAGATATGAATCAAAATTAATTATCACCAGGCGTCAAAGTTAATCACACAGTTGGCAATAATCACCACTGTAACTTGATGTAAATTGTATGATTGTGAAATTTCAGGAGAATAACTTAGAGATTATTAACCAGCACAGGGACCACTGGTGAACAAAAACTATGACTCAACCTACCATATATGAACATTCTTTACGAAAAATAAATATGTTACCTTCATTCTTCTTCATCTCTCGAGCGCCAAGTACGAAATACAGTTTTAAGAGTTTGAAATTCCAGTAGCAGTGATGTTGTATATATCGGGGTGAGTTTCCTAGCCTTACCAGCCAGCCGCATCTCTCTCCAGACTGAATCTACAGAAGCATAACTTCAAGAGTAATAATCATCAGAGAAAACACTAGGGAAACTGAAACTGTGGTTGCATTCGCAGTGCTTGAATTGGGACATTCCTTACGACACGTATTTATGTTAGGTTCCTGATAAAAAGTCTTCCTGTCAGTGATTCTTGAAATGATTTCCATTTTCAAGTTTGGTCACAGAATAATATCATTTGAAGAACCACTGAAAGCCAGCGGGTAGTGGACAGCCGGTTCGTCCTAGTTCAGGACTCATCAGTGTCACTTACTCACTGGGTTTTAAACCCAGGACATTCCGGTTAAAATGCAAACCACTGGGAGCCAACTCAGTGGCCCATGAACTGATATTAATCCGTGATCAAACGTCAATCACGAATAAGCTAATTAATGGAATGTTCGCTAGTGACTGGCTAAGGGATGAAGTCACCTGAAGTTATAGTGAAAAGTCATTACCAGTGAGGTCCATCTGGTCGGAAGTGAGGCCAAACACTCGCCTATTATAGGGGCTGGTAGTCGTACTAAAATCGCGAATTGGCAGGAGTTAGAATTCATCGGCTAGCCATTCAGTAGGGATTCAGTGGCCTAATGGTCTACGAATTTGATTTGTAGCTCTAAAGTCCTGGGTTCGAAGCACGGTGGGTGCGTGCTACTGATGTGTCCTAAACTGAGATGAAACGGTTATCCTGTCCTCCCCGGTTTTCTGTGGTTCTCTAACTGATATCATTCCGTAATCAAGCTTGAAGCCAATCAGATCCCTATAAACACACTCATTAAGATTTTCGTTTTACCGCCAAATATCATTTAAAAATTGCTTTAAGATTACTAATATATCATTTAACTTGCATATTTTATTTCTAAAAGGCATCCTACACTTGTCAGTTATTTTCTTCATAAAATTGATTACGACTAGCGTGTGGTTGTAACCTACATCATTTTCCTTTTCATCTGTATTCTCCAGCATGCATCGATTCAATTTTTTTTTGTCAAACTTTAGAACGATGCATTATATATTTGCATTAAAAAATAAATCCTGCCAATAGCTTTTTCCCACATACTATGAATGCCATTTGCGAAGTAAATACCTAACCAATATACAAAATCCCCTAGTATTAAAGTGAACTAATTCATCACATGAAAATTCCACGTCATTATGTCAATTGAAAACAGAGAATTAATTCTGTTATGAATAAAAACAAAATATGTTGTAAACTGTCTTGTCTGGAAAAGCAAAATAAGAAGTGCTGATTGCAATTTTCTTTATGCTTATCATTTTTCAATTACTTGTCGAACTTTCTTATTTCATTGGTGCATCCTCTTCAAGGTCATTTCGATTAGATATATAAACAAGTTGGTAGACTAATTTTAAACTTTTACATGTACGAATTTTTGTATTGTATTGAAAGTGAAGCAAATGTTGGGATATATTTATTTGATTAGTATATGCCTGTTACTTGATTATTCATTCTCATCAGTAACAGTAACTGAGGATAATTTAGAAGATGATTACGTGGAAGCACATAATCTAGTCGCAAATGATACATGTCCGTCCCTGATAGCAAAATGTTTTTGTGATGAATTATGTCTGAGTAAATCTGACTGTTGTTCAGACTATCCACTTTTGAATAAAAGTTTATTAATGGATGATGAACAGCGTCATATTTTAGAAACATCATGTATCAAAAAAGTACACGGAATAAATGAATTAAATACTACTACACATGAAGATGGAATTGTTCTGCTTGAACAAATTCATGCTGTTGCAGAATGTCCCCTGAACACACCAAAAGATCTCGCTCGTCGATGTAATCGTTCAAAAGATATTGAATTATTCTTTCATGATATAACTGCAAGTGGAAGTGATTGGATATCATCATCGAAAGGCCATTTTTCAGTTGTTATATTAGATGCTATTCCATTTCATATAAAAACATCTGATATACGAGCTATTGCGCCTGTAGTATCACAGAAAACTGGTCGGGTATATGCAAACATTGATTGTGCTCAATGTCATGGTGAGCTTAAAATGGTACCAGGTGAAGATTTCAATGAGCATATAAGAAAAAATTTGAAATTTTTTACAGTGAAATTTTTCTGTCATTTATCTGAATCAGGAAATAGAATTTGTATCGCTGAATCAACATTACCTCCAAGTTTATCACGGCCTTGTGGAATACTTGCTCAATCTTATAGAAAACATCAGAGCTTCTTACGTGACCATATAAAATGGCATGAGTTCCTTGCTTTACCAGAAAAGTATCTAGGTTTTGAAATATCTACTGAGAAGAAAGAAGAACAAAATAAAGTATTAAACGTAATTGAATCTATCCTAGATATTTTACAGATAATTGTCTGTATCTTCTCTGCACTTTGTCTTTGTGTACTATTGATAGTCTACGGTAAAACGAAATCTTTACATCAACGTCTGTCAAATCAATTAATTATGGGTCTAGCCTCATCAATTCTCAGTTTATTATTGATATACCTCACTCTACCTCTTATAGTTGAACAGATACATATATCAAGTCGTTATGTTTGTGTGACAATAGCAATTTTAATACATTACTTCTTTCTGTGCAGTTTCACATGGATGTCAACATTTGGTATCAGTCTAATGAATACATTCGGTGGAATTCATACATGTCAGTTATGCTTTTCATACATTAAATTAAAATTAACAAGACCTCGAAGAGGAATGAATTCAGCAAATTCAACCTTTGTGTCTAGTGCAATGCAGGTAAGTAAGTTGCTTAATTTTGTACCCTATTTCACTATGTATCAAACCGTCAATTCTCCTGCATTCTTGTCAACTATCCATCGTTGTGTTTAGATAAATGGTAACTTAGATCTTTAGCACTTCATTTAGAGAAATTTTCAAAAAAAAATATATTTTATTATCCAAATCAAGAAGGTAAACTAATGTCAAGAGTAATTAAACACACGGCTTTACGTATTTTTGTTGTATATAGCTGCTAGATATTATCAATAGTTTTTGAGAATTTACGCAAATAACGGTAACACACTGATGAGAAATCAGTTGTAGAACAAATTTTTTACACATAGATAGAAAACATTTATACGAACTCTGATCAAGACTTTGACCTAATAGTTCTATAAGAATTGAACACCAACTGAGAAGTAGATTTGCGTGAAAATTATATTTCTATAAATATCAGTGAAAGTAATATAAAAAATTTCAACAATTTCTTTGATAAACTGATCCAAAATTCTTCAAGGAAATATTGATAATCAAAATTTCAAGGGAATGTGTAAAAATGTGCATGTTGTCTTTAAAATCCTTGCCCATTCATGTCTAAGTCACGAATAGTCATCATAATCACTAGCGACTAGCCCTATTCAGGCAGTGACCTGGAGATCTAGTGGGAAGCCATGAACAGTAGGGTGCAACAGGTTGAAGGTGAGGTAGTAACTCATCGAAGAAGACACTGCGAAGTGGTCAGGCTACCTCATGAATTGGTAGAAGTTACAATTCATGGGCTGGCCATTGCATAGGGTTTCAGTGGCTTAATGGTCTACGAGCTTACTCGCCTTGTAATGGGAAGGTCCTGGGTGCGAACTGCCGTGGTGGGTGCGTACTGCTAAAGAGTCCTAAACTAGGGGGAAATAGTTGTCCAGTAATACCTGCAGGTTTTCCAGTGGTTCTCTAACTGACGTCACTTCATGATAAAATCCTCCAACCAATCGAAAAAAATATACACAGTTGCAAGTATTTCCACTTAAAGTTTGGTTTCAAGTCGCAGACATGCACTACTTTCTGTGGGAATATCTGATCCTGTAATCGCTAGAATTTATGCAATATTAGTAGATTAATTTGTAGACAGATATTCCATTTCCGAATCTCTCTGATTTATGCGATATTCAGAAAAGTTTCAAAATCCAATAATTTCATCCGCTGTGAAAGGATAATACTAACAGGAATGAATACAGTACTTGTGAGACAATAGAGATTACGACTTCTGGTTAATTCACTTGAATCTCTAACAGACTAGAAAAGAAGTATCTTGTAAACTCATCTAAAATCCTCCTAGAAGAAATAGCTATGTATACTTTAATAAGTGTTATAAAGTTAAATAGACAATAATTGTAGAAACAGTTGATCACTGAACGAACCTCAGTGAGCATATTTCGAATCCGTCACGTAGGAGAATGATGCAACTCTTAGAAATAGTTATGAAAAGGATTTAAAAACGTTGACCGAATCTCACACTTCAAAAAAGAGAGTCTAAGTGAAATAATTCGGTGTTCAGAAGTATTATTTAAGATGGCGTAAGGGGTCATATTTTTCGTTCCTCTGCGTTCTAAGTAGAACGTAGGACTCCAAACTTCAGCTGTGATGTTCCATTAGCGGTGCAGCTTATTTTACTCGTGAAACTGTGAACCTAACGTCCAACCTTCCCTTTTCACCAGGCTTACTAACTGCTAAGGGAAGCGTAGAAGTCCACCGAGTGGTGCTCAAACCCCTGACCACATGTGTGGTTAGGGAGCATTCTACCGCTGAGCCACCGACGCATAATCGTTAATGTATTCTTTTAAGATTCACAAATCAAGTTGTCGCATCAGATGGATGATAGTATTTAAAAGTACACCAATATGCCACCTAGGGAGAAAATTTATTTAAATTAAATTTGTTCACAAATCACTCATTATTCAATGTTAATTAACAGTGTATCTTCGATAAATACATATTCATTCATTTCAAGCCACTTAGTATAATACAATTAGAACAGTTAGAGAAAATAGTTAAATCATAAATACAATTTTCTTCATAGAAATAAAGTACCAATTAAAGAAACTTTTAGCGGAAAAGATAACTAATTCTATATTTGAATACTGTTTACAAAATGTATCAGTACAAGTGTTTTTGCTCCAGAGTGTTTCAAAAGTACATTACAAATATCGATAGGAAGCTTTTACTGTTTTGGAATCACAATAGAGTGACAAACGTATTTAGTCGGTAGTTAACGAATTACCTGATGCACCTATTATATTATATATTATATTATTGTTTCCTTGGATTCCGATTGGAACATAGGGCTTCAACAACACATCTTAACTATCTTCTATTTGGTGCTTTCCTCTTCAGCTGGGTCCACGATCGACCATAATCTCTCCTTCTCACCACATGATATCCTCTATGTCACCCTCGCACCGACCACCCACTGGTCATTTCCCGTCAGGGTTCCACTCGAGCAATGACCTGCATTGCGCGTGATGTCGTTCGATGGTCTCCTCAGAGTTTTACCCAATCCATCTCCATTTTCCCCACATATTTGTTGAGTAACCGGCTCTTGGTTGGTTTGTTCCCGGCCAGCAAGAGGTTCTTGTTGCTAGTTCTTTCCGGCCAGCTATTTGATCTTCAATATGGAGTTAGCGAAGACAGCTGTTGATTAAAGTCTGCAACCTATTGGAAATGCTTACCGTAAGGCGCTTTCCAAGTTCCTATCCCATGAATAAGGAGTGACTGACTTCCCATTTGTGTTGAACAGAACCCGAATCTTGTTCTTTATGCTACTGAGTTAGTTCAGAAGATTTCCAAACTGGTTTCAAGATGATGGAAGCGTATCTTGCGTTTCCGAATCTGGCTGGCTGGATTTGACATCATCCGTTCCAATTACCTGTAGCTGACAGATACGTTGCAACTCACTTCAAACCCTAATAATATATTAGTAAAACTTGGGCACTGTAATATTATGTAAGTCAGGCATATAAGAGGAACTTTAAAACTTCCTGATAAATTAATCAGGAAGTATGTAAGGGAATGCAAAAAAAATCAATATTAATGGCAGTAATAGTGATATTATTAATGACAAATATCCACAGAATGACAACAACAATAAGGAATTTAAATCATCACTACTACTTCCATGCAAAGAAGGAACCTCAGAAACCTTCAGTGAAATTCCTAACAATCCACGAATAAAATTTCCAGGGATTCAAACACACAAATTCATTTAGAAACAAACTGTCGGTTAAAGGATCCTGTGGAACCAAATAAAAAAGAAAACAATTTAGTTTATCTAATACCCTGCCTGCAATGATTGTCAGGTCAAATACACAAGCCAAAGTAGTAGAACAGGTGCAGTCAGACTACCCGAACATAAAAACCTAGCGAAACTTAGATTAGTTGACCTTAATAAGATAAGAAATCTGGAGAATATTTCACCCATATCACTGCATGCAATTACACACAACCATACAACAGGATGCGATAAAATGATAGATCTAAAATCTAATATAACAGGGTGGAGGAAGAGATTGATAATGCAAGCTTTGCTTATCAAATCAACTGAAATACGTGCAACAGGAATGATTCGACACTTGTTCCGGACATCTAGAAAGTTCTACTACACTCATGACGAGTAGGAAAAAATAATAAAAACTATAAAATGAAAGTTTTCAAATTGTGTGGTTATAATTGATATGATTATGAACAGCAATAAATTGTGTGGGAAGCGTGTGATATACCTAATAAACAAATTCCAAACCGTAATAGTTTTTTGCCGTCAATTTCAGTTTTCTTCACCAACGATATCATGTTTCTTGGATTAATCAGCTAATAACTAAGTCGAATGAATTGGAGATTTGGGATAATAACCTAATCAAAGTGTGTGTGTGTGTGCATGAATGTGATGAGGTTTGTTGAAAGAGAAGCTTCTATATGTGAAGTCACAACTAATGCATTATTTGATGAACGCATCTATGACGTTAACAGGTCTTTATTGAAATACACCATGTACCACTGCATCGAAAGGCAGTTAGCATCGAATAGTGGTTACAGTGGTTATTAACAGTGACTGAACTTTTAAAGTAGACCTCCATTAATCATCAAACATTATTCAGTTTAAAAAAACAAACTATACAGTTCTCATAATTTAGGATGAAAACCGTGAGACACAATAGAAGAGCACTAAATAAATATTTATTTCACTCCAGTCTGATTTATTTCATGCCTTCATCCTTTGTCTCGATTGTATCATCCTACCTCTAATGCAATGCTATCTTGAAATCAGGAAGAATTGACTTTATTTTTCCGTCAACTGATGGTGTGCATTATTTTCCCAAAAATAACTGCTATTTACATATTCAATAAACTTTGAAGAAAAATTTTTTTATCATCAGAAGTCACGCGAATAAGTGATGGCTTCATTCCATAGCAAAGAAAATCTGCAATTTGCAGTAGTTTAACCCTTACTTAATTGCCTTTTGATCGTTCAGATATTCGAAAGTTGGTTTTATGGTTTCATGGTTCCATTTTTTTTCTTTTTTGAATAAAAATGCCCACCCAAGAATAGGAAACAAAATTGGAATAAATTTCTATGTTCTATTCTTTTTGTTTCAGTCAAATTGAGTGATATTGAGTTTACAAATGTAATCGTTTTCGCTATTTGGTTAAATAAGTATATGGGAAAACATGGCTTTTGTTCAGCGAAGAAATATTTCTTTTTAACTAACGACTTCATTTTCAGGCTGTACAGTCTGTATTTATATTACGGAAGGCATTAAGTGGCACTAAAGCTTGTTCAGTCAATATTGCACATGTGACAAGAACAAAGATAATTAAATTGATGTACTAAGGGAGTAGAGTTGAAATGGTTGAATTACAAAACACTTAAAGACTATTAAATAAGTGAATTGGTATAAAGATTTTGAAAGTAGGACAGGTGTTGTCTAAAACACTAGGAGTACGATGATGATAACATTAACGAAGGCGAAGATTAAGTGAAGTGGAATGAATTCAGTTAGTAAAATAGAATAAAATAAAAGAGCGTTATTACGACCAAGATAAAAAAAGGGTTTAACAAAACGCCTTTAAAAGCATAATCTCGGTTCCTGTCCATGTATAGCTAGAGCTTCAACAGTGTACAAAACGTTAGCCTCTAGAGTGATTGAATTTGGTTCTGCAAATAACTCTGGAGGATAAATCACGTTAGGTTGAATGAACTCACTCCAGAATATGTTCACAAATTGAAGACTTTGTCGTCCTATGCTCACCTATCATTAACCAAACCGGGTAGCGTTCAGTTACTCATTTACGGAGATTACGCTTACAAAGTCTGATTTTATCAGCTCCACAGGAGCATGTGAATGAGTATATGCACATTGTGGTGGATATAAGCGGTAGTTTATCTTTGACGCATTGTCAAATCATATTTCGACTGGTAAATGCTAAGTGTAAGTCGGCTGCATGAAAAGAGCGTTTAAGCAACTTTAGATAAACGACTTTTAATTACTTCAGAAATAGTGTCACCTTTGAATGCCAAACTCATAAACAGTGTCTTCTTTGGCACTGTGATTTGGCTGGAAACGATTTCCTTCCTGATCTTTCTGTCAATAAACCCCCTAGGATTTTCATTATTTCAAAAAGTTGTGTGAAGGCTTTCTATTTCAATGTTAACAGTATCTACAGGGCAAATTTCCCGAATTCTGGAGCATAGCGAACAAATAAGATTTCTCTTCCTGTCTAGGGGTACCCACATTCCCCTGCTATCCACTGTTTATATATATTGCAAGCCAAAGCGGACTGGACAGTTTTTCAACTTCCATAGCTTCGTCTCACTGATCCAAAAGCAAACCTGGTACGTTCATTAAGGTCAAGGATTAGAAAAATCTTTTCGGAAGACACGGCAGAGAAAGGATTAAGTTCGTTACGTGAAACCCTACTAGAGAACGGGTATCCACCATGATTCACACACAAAAACATGAAAGAAAAACCTCCATCGCCCAAAATCACAACTGTTCGGAAGAAAGCTCTCTTCATGAACCTAGAATTCAAAGTTGACAGTGGAGCTTAAATTCTTAGAAATTGCCTTTCTAAATATCTGAAGAAAGCATTTCAAGCAGTCACCTTAGATATCACACTCCCTAGCACACACTTGATCCAGTCAGACATTAAGGATGAGATACCGCCTTTGACCAACTTGGTATCTACTTATAAGCTTTCTTGTCCGTGTAGAGAAAAGCATATCAGCCGTACACAACACCACTTCCGCAAAGTATTCAGGGACACTATCCAGCTTGGCTGGCCAGAGGAGGAAAGAAGAATATCAGTAGCTGTATTTTCGAACACTTTGTCAACTCTGGACATCGAGCACCCCCGCATGACTGCTTCACAGTGCTACACACAGTCCCTCAATATCATACAAAGGGACTTCGCATACGCAATCTGAAGCTGAATCACTGACTATTTGGGATCTGAAACCTGACCTCTCCGTTCAAAAGCACTAAATACATTCACTCGCCCTACTGTGGTCAGAGTAACGTTCTTACTATAATTTTACTTCCTTTTAGTAAGTAGGTTTGCTATCATTATTGTTGTCATCATCCCTATTTAATTTTCAATCTATTACTGTTTGGTAATAACATTGCGTTTTCATACACATTTTATATAAAAACACTTTATCGTCTTTCCACTAGTTTCTGTCCACTCTACACGAGCTTATTTACTAGTCATTATCTCACACTTATGACGTTATGCCAACTTCTGCCTCTCTTCTAACTTGCAATTAGTCACCCCTCATAGGTTACACCTTATGTTACGCAATACATTTTTCAAGGACAAATTTTACTAGTGTCTGAGTTGTCTTAGGACCTTTTTTGTCAAATATTATTACGATTGTATAGCTAATTAAAATGAATCGTCGAAAAACAAAATTTTCTTCGCCGTTTACGTCTTTTTCTCAGTATGACTCAGTATGGGAATATTGCGTTCACTGTTACAATTTTATTTATTTCTACGATGTATATCTACTTGTTACTTACATGGTTATCGTGATTTTATAGAGAGAGCTTTTGCCAAGATCAATAAGTTGTTTTTCTTTTTGGTCAGCATAATTACTTATTTCATTGTAATTAAAAATCTTATCAGAAGAAACAATATTTTGTACAGTCTTCAATGTATAGCTTTTCAGTTAGCTCTAGGAATAAAAGCGTAACATTTTTATCATTTATGATTACACATTGCCCACTACGCAGTAGTTGATATTGACTAAGCATTTAAAATGTTTAATTTCAAAGTTTACATGCTTGACTGACATAATGAGTAAGTATTGTTGAAGAGTCCTGGGCTAGGATGGAACGTCTGTATGCTACTCCCTAGTTTTCCGTGGTAATCCAACTAATGTCATATCGTAACCTAACTTGAAGCACAATTTAGCATTATTATACTCATTGGAAAGTTTGACACACAAACTATGAAGACTTAGAAACTGTCTTTAATAATGTCTCAATGGAAAGGCATTAATTGGGAAGAATTACCATTATTATTCCCTTGAGTTCCGTGTGAAACATAGGACCTCAACAGCACATCTCCACTTTCTTCTATTTCCTTCACTCCTCTTCAGCTGGGTCCACCACTGATCAAAATCTCTCATCTTCTCCAAATCGCACAATCTCCTCCATGTCATCCTCACACCGAGGACACACTTACCACGTCTCATTGGGATCCCACTAGAGGTCCTAGGGCGCGGTGTCATTTGACGGTCTCCTCAATGTTGTGCCCAATCCATCTCCATATTTGTTGAGCGATCGATTCTCGCCTGTTAGTTTTTTCCCAGCCAGCAAGAGGTCCTTGCTGCTAATTCTTTCTGGTTGACTACCTGATCTTCGATATGGAGTCACCGAAGGCAGCTGTTGATAAAAGTATGCAACAGGCTGTTGGGAATGCTTTCCGTAAAACACTGACCATGTTTCTGACCCGTAAAGAAGGGCCGACTTGATATTGGTGTCGACAATCCCGAATCTTGCTATTAATACTGGCTGGATGAGTAAATGCACAAGATTTCCAAACTGGTTTCAGATTGATGAAGGCGTATCTTGCATTTTCGATTCTGGCTGGCTGGCCGGCTGGCTTTGACATTTTCGTCCGCTCCAACTGTCTGTATTTGAAACGAGGCTTCCTAACCAGATAAGTGAAAGAGGTTACCTCTGTTAAATCTCTCCCGTTGATGGTGATTGGTTCTGGTTGTTGTTGCTGATGGTGCATTTCTCCTACTTTCTTCTCTTGCTTTGTGTGCTGAGTGAAGTATGGCGACTTGAACTGCCGCACATATGTGCAAAGTTCTATGTCGAAAACCGACCGACCGACCGTTGATGGTGGTGGTTGGTTATCTTCATCACCTCCATCTTCTCTATGTTCACCTGTAGTCCTTTCTTTGCTACCGACCTCTTCAACCAAATTGTTTGTTTTCAACTCCAAGTCTTCGAGTTTGTGTGAAATAAGACACAAAACATTCGCCTCAAAATCCACATCTTCTAGAGTCTTCCTATCGGTGGTCCATCGTATTCCTGTCTCCTCGCTCCCACGTAGAGTCTGACACATAATCCACTCCACCACAATTAGGAATAACATAGGTGATAATACGCAGATAGCCTTGTCTCACTGTTGTCTCCACTTCAAACGCCTCGCTGAGTTTTCCGTTGGGGATCACCTGACACGTGGCACTGTCATTTAGCCAGCTGTTGAATGAGGTTGATACAGATTGCGGCACTGCATACCATGGTATTGAAGTAGTTTCCAAATTACTTCTCGATCAACGATGTCTGGTGAAAGCCTCTTCGAAGTCGATGAAGTTGAGGTGGAGAGAGGTTTTAATGCCATTCTATGCTCTATGTTCCATGGTGATGTCTAGAGTTGCAATTTGATCAGCACATGATTTGCCTTTCCTGAATCCAGGTTGTTCCAGTTGGTGGAGTTCTATATCTGGTGCATCTTCTATTCTTTCAAGGAGGATGTGACTTAGTATTTCACCTGGCGTTGACAAAAGTATGATTCAGCTACATTTCGTGTTTAAGTATGAGTCACCCTTCTTTAGCAGTTTGACAAAATAGCTTTTCTTTCAATTCTTTTGCAATAATGCCGTGGGCACATCTGCCACAGTCTCTGGGTCCGTTTTCAGTACTTCTGGAAGAATTTTGTCTTGTCCTGCTGCTTACCCGACTAGATTTCAGTAGCTTGATTGTATTGAAGATTTTTACATTGGTTGGAGGATTAGTGTTCACTGGCAGTTCTGTGCGCGCTATTGTTGTTATTTCTGGGCAAAACGCAGGCAAGGATGGTCGATTCAAGAGTCGTTTAAAGTGATCAGCCCATTTTTTTCAATTTTTCTCTCTCCTCTAGTAATTAGGTTCCCCCGACCATCTTGTATAAGTTTCTTCTGCAATAATCTCTTTCCGAAAAGTGATATAATGTATTGAGGTATCTTTCATCTTCAGTCTGTTCTCCTTCAGTGGAGAGCAGTGTGTGGAGAATAACACACACTTTTTTAAATGGAACTTGTCAGCAATAACATAAGAAAACTTCCTTTCAAAAAATTTTTTGTCGGTGTAGATGAGGTAAATTTGTGGCAAGAAATTTTATTGACAGTAGTGGTAGTACTTTTGGTTGAAAGTATGCAAGTATATAGATATTTTGCACCAATGCAATACATAATTCCTTTCTAATGTCAAGGTCATTCCAATAATCGAATTCACAATTATCTCTAACGGTAAATGTATACTTACGCAGCTTCATCAAAAGTTTGTTAAATATCTCGCTAATCTAGGTCAAACAAGGAGATTAATATCAGGGATTGTCAGCATTACAAATGTAAGCAGGTACAATGAAATATGAAAACGGATTTTAAAAGATTTATACTCAAAACATGTAGTAACTTTTTGGAATGTTAACTGGCAGAAGGTACAAAACGATTTTGTTCGCATCAGCAAGATTTTATTACTTCCCAGATTTTCTTCTATATTGTGTTTTTTAACTACACATAAACTGATTTGAAAATGCCATATGTCAAGTCTGCTTTGTAGTGTTAAGCTTGTTGTGCTACAGAAATAAAGTACCAGTGATTTCAAACTCGTTATGTTAGCACTGGCGTCGACTTACAAAAAGATTAACACGTTCTTCACGATGGTTCTGCAACCAAATTATAAACAGTCTGAAAATTTATAAAATATGACCTTAGGGTGAATCAGTTAAATTTTTGCGCTAGAACTTGCGAGAGTTGATATCTCGATTGATGTGGATTGATTGAAGAGTCCCAAACTAGGACGAAACAGCTGTCCAGTACCCCCAGGGTTTCCATTGGTTCTCTAACTGATGTCAGCTCATGATGAAATCCTCCATGATGTGGAAAAGTCATTTTTTTTCTCAATCATCAAACACTTACAAATTTAAATGATTTGATTACAATTTTGTATACCTTTTTTTATACAATTTGTAAACCTGTATCTGAGCGTCGGTGGCATAGCGGTTAGGACGCTAGCCGACCATGCACATGGTCCGGGGTTCGATCCCCGGCCACAGACGCACTCCTTTACCTCACTAAGTCAGAAATGAAGCTGGTAAAGAGGAAAGGTTGGGCATGAGGCTAGCAACCCCATCCTGTAAAAATAAACACCGCTACAGAAACTTCAGGCCTCTAGCTTGAAGCCCTATGTTCCACTGGGAACGTGAAGGAATAAAAAAACACCTTATCTAGACATACAAATAAAGGTTCGTCGTACAATAATATACAAAATGGCTTCCCTCACTGCCTACCTTCGCCTTTATTGAAGAATTCTGAGCTACTTATTTAATAGTGTACAGAAAAAATAACTCAGACTGGAAACGCTATCTGGTCTTCAATAAATCGAAAAAACAAATTCCGATTGATGAGTTTTCGACTGTTAGAAAAATATCACTAAGATTCATATATGAGGAGAAGAGCTACACAGCCTGTCTTTCTTAGTCTAATGAACTGAGAACAAAAATGTTCAGACTTCAAGTAAATTATATCCAAACGCATTGAATATGCAAACAGTGTGGGTGATTTGTATGAAGGTGGAGAGAATTATAATTTCACCTAGGAGTGGCTTATTTTTGAAAGTTGTTTCATCGGCTAATGGCGAACAAGTCTGATGGCACTCAACATGTAATTGATTCATTAAAATCCTGGAAGACTAAGTGTGATATATGTGTTAGTGAGGATGTTTCTACATATTCTGTATGATAGTCAGCAAAGCAATCTCATTCATAACCATATTTGTGAAATCAGATGAACGAACTATAATCTGTTATCGCAGAATAGTCGAATTTTTTAAATTTATTATTGTTTCTAAGATAAAAGTAGTAAGGAGAGTTAATGTCAGTAAAACGTTTGAGCATTGTGGAATAGATCAAATAAAGCATAATTATATTTCAGTGGTTAACACACAATGATAAGTTTTATTATTGGTAATATTTCGAGCAAAATTACTGCCCGCGTTCACACCACTGCTGGGATTGTTGAATTTTTTCATTCACACATGATTTCTACTCGTAAATATAGTTCATTTTTTTGTTCATTCATTTATGTGTATTCAGAATTATATTCCAGGTTGTTCACTGTTGTGCTCAATCACCCATGTTACATGTATCTGGTGTGACCTCAGTTAATATACATCCTGTTACAACTCTAAATCTAAAAGTCCAAACCAAGTTCACTTTAAAAAGTTTGAAAAAATATGGGCTATGGGTAAATGATATTCACTGTAATAGAGGTTTTCGTATTTCCCAATGAATGAAAAACAATACGATATTGTTTTTACTGACATTTCACTATTTAATGCTAATAGCTTTATCAAAGTATTATTAAACCGGAGTTTACAAAATCTCAGCATATATATAACAAAGAGTTAAGAGGTGAGAAAATAGACTTAGGTCAAGTTAAAGGGACATATTGAAAATCAAAATAACAATGAAGATCACTAAACCAAATAACAAAGGTAATAGTACATCTGTTATGGTATCAAAATAAAGTTTACTAACTTGATCATCGTTCGTCAGTCTGGGGTCATTTTTCGTTGTCAAGTTGGTCAATTGGTAAAGATAACAAAATCAAAATCACGTGTAGATTGTTGGATTTGATCAGTGTTTAAAATTATAAAGGTAGTGTGTGTTTACATAGTGAACTTGCATATCACATTCGTGTTGATTTTGTCATTTCATGGGGGAGGGAGGTGTTGTAACCAGGTCAGATTCTGTTTTAGTCCATCATTCCTATTCAGGCAATTTGGATTCCATTTGATATGAAGTGCTTCTGATATTAGACGTTCTTTATGATTTCTGAAGTTTTTCTGGATTATTTCAATATTGTCATAATCAATTTTGTGGCCTGATTCTATAGCGTGTAGACCTATGGTTGATGACTTTTCCCCCATGAAGTGACCAAATCAACACGAATTTGATAAGCAAGTTCACTATGTAAACACATACTGCTTTTATAATTTTAAACACTGATCAAATCCAACAATCTACATTTGGTTTTGTTATCTTTACCAGTTGACAAAGTTGATAACGAAACATGACCCCAGACTGACGAACGATGATCAAGTTAGTAAACTTTATTTTGATACCATAACAGATGTACTATTACCTTTGTTATTTGGTTTAGTGATCTTCATTGGTATTTTAACTTTCAATATGTTCCTTTAACTTGACCTAAGTCTATTTTCTCACCTCTTAACTCTTTGTTATATATATGCTGAGATTTTGTAAATTTCGGTTTAATAATACTTTGATAAAGCTATTAGCATTAAATAGTGAAATGTCAGTAAAAACAATATCGTATTGTTTTTCATTCATTGAGAAATACAAAATCCTTTATTATCTTTCCATTTGTTCATTTTAATTTTTTCGAATACACACGTTGTTCCAATCGATATTGTGATTATTATCCCATGCATGTGCAGCTATAGATGAATTTTTTTTCTAAATTGTTGTAAACTTGTGTTCCCGTGAAATGACCTTTATTTAGGCAGGCGTTTGTGTTCATTCACTCTTATCACGAGTGATCTAGACGTTTGACCCACATATTTAGTCGGACACTCGACACTAGATATTTTGTAAATCACATTGTTTTTACGCATGATTTTTATGGGATCTTTCAGTTGACTTATTCTACTTTTAATTAGATTCGTCGGTTTAAACGTGTTGCGAGTCCCAATATTTCTGAAGTTTCTTCGAATTGCCTCTGATCTACATTTTTATATGGTATTGTGACTGTATTTCTGCGTTCTTCCATCTTGTTATTCTCCGGTTTTACCCTCTTTTTTCTCTTTTTTATATTATCTTTGATAAATTCCTTTGGGTGGTTTCTTTTGAGTAGCATTTTGAATAGGACGTTTATTTCTCTACGCTGGTCCTATGGTTTTGTTGTAAGTCTACGTATTCTATCTGCAAGACCTTGTATTAATCCTCCTTTTACCATGAGTGGCTGGGCTCAGTGATAACCAAGGAATTTCCCAGCATGTGTAGTTTTTCTATATAGCATCGTTTTTATGATACCATCTGTAACTCTTCGTATTTTGCAGTCTAACGTAGGCAGTTCCACAGTTTCATTCTCTATTTCCATAGTAAATTTTATTGAGTCGACATGACTGTTTATGTGTCTGAGAAGAATTTCTCAACATCGTTCTTTTGCACTATTACTGACGTGTCGTCTACATATCTCCATCAACATTTTATTGATGACCAGAATGGTTTAAGTGCATTCTCTTCCCAAAATAACATGAATATGCCAGCTATTGTTGATGAGACGGATGACCCCATGGCTACTTCTTCATTTTGTTGGTATATTTTTCCTTCAAATGTAAAATATGTTGTTATCAGACAGAATTCAACCCCTTTTATTATCTCTTCTACGGATAACTGTGTTCTGTCTTTTAGGCCATCATTTTCTTTTATTCTCGTTTTCAGTGCATTCATGGCCATTTGAAAGGATATGTTAGCATAGAGACTGTTTACATTAAAGTTGAATAGTATTTCCTCTTCCTCTATTTTAGTGGTTTTTAGTCGTCTAACTAATTCAAATTAATCTACTATTCTAGCTTTTGAGTTGTCTCTTGTTGGTCTTAGTACTGTTGAGAGAAATCTTGACAGCGCATACGTTGGTGTGTTTCTAAAGTCTACAATCGGTCTCATTGGATATCCTTCTTTATGCGATTTCATCTTGTCGTATATCCTAGGTATATTACATGATTTTGGCATAATTTCAAACTATTTTGACTTACCGATTAATTCTTTCATCTGTCTAACTACCTTTTCTGTTTCTCTCATTGTTTTGTTTGTGATTGTTTCTGATGATTTCGTCATTAGGGTATAGGATCCAGATTGTAAATGTAAGGAGAGTGTTGACAGCATGACTAAGTCTTCTGATGCTTTGCATAAGTAAATGATACGATTTAGATATTTAAATCTAACATGGAATCTGATTGGTAAGACGAAACCAATGGTGGGTGAAAACGACAGTATTAAATTTATAAAACATCAGGAATTAAAGTCCTCTGATTTGATTGTGTTACCTCAGCTGGTCGATTTAATTGAGAAGCTTTATCTGTCTTTCTAGGTGTCTTCAGCGCAAGCTTTAATATAAACTGAACTTGTATGAATTCTTCATAAACGATAGCTCTAACTGTATCTTCTGACAACCACTGTTGTGATTGGTTGTCAGTTTACACTGATTATTTTTATTGACTTGGAATTTGAACTTTCTTGTCATGTGATTTATTTTTTATTATTTGTTAGTAATCTGTTCGTTAATCACTTGGTGATTCATCTGAGTACCAGGCTTCTAAATATTCCCTGGAATATTCGGTGTTTCCTCTGTTGGAAAATTCTACATTCTCCTAATCAAAATGGTGCGCTTAACTGTCTACATGCATCGATATGAAAGAACGAATATTGTGTCTTTTCATATTATATTTATAATCTGGTTTCTGAGTCTAGGGAAGGGGAGCCTCACTCAGACCAATGTAGTGTCTATTTAAATTTATACAGTTTATTTTGTAAATGGTATTGATCTTATCTTCTTTTTCTATTGGATCCTTTGGTTTGCACAGTATTGAAGGAACTGACTGTTTTGGCATGTGTGCTATGAACCCGCGTCACCCAGTACGGGTTCGAATCTCAAGAGAGAAATGAGTCCCTTCAAGATTGCAGATACGTCTTGTTGACTGACGAGTGCCAACTAGCATGAAACCTAGGTCCAAAGCTTCATGCCGATTGCCTACCACCATCTAACACCAACAATTCAAAGTGCACCGTGATGGCGGGCCACCTACAATGGTAACTACATTGCAAACCTGACTGGTAGAAATCAGTCTGCATTAAACAAAGGACTAGACACGTCACACTAGTTACTAGTGTCTAATGAGAGTGCTATGTCTGTTTCAAATAGTCTAAGTATTCTAGCCGTTATTTCAGAGATATTCTTTATGTATATGGTAGGAAGAAAAATTCACTCACTGTAAGGCTTCTATATACAAAGCTTGAATCGCTGCATATTCGAATACTATTCACCGCCTACGTATCGAATCTTCTGAGGGGCACATGTGAATTCAAAGCATTCATTCCACTAATCCATAATAAAAAGCTAAAATTCAACACGAATTAAAGTCACTCTTTTGGAAAACATCTTTGCTCTGAAATAAATATGTATGACAAAAGCATAGATACGTGCTGACATTGTACTCTCACCATTTGAATTCGTTTCAACTACCGTACTGAAGTAAATGACACTTCCAAAATGCTATGAGAACAGACTTACTCCATTACCTGTTTGGTATTTTTTCAATGTGTTCAGTAGCTAATTCGAGGATACATGAGTAGAAATGTGTCAGATCTCATGACACAATTTTGCATGCACCGATTAATCACATTCATTTGGGCTGGTGGTATAGGTAATCAGCGCAATGACTCGAATACTTCGAGTACATATATTCAGAATGATAAAGTGTGTCTTTATAGGAACTTGACTGGGTAAGCAAGTTTAACTTGTATACTTGAGGATTAATGCTGTTGCTTCATATGTGACGATTATGTAGCTTGTCAGTATGCCTAGTGTTCATACTTAGTGTGATGATGTTTTCAAATATTAAGATTATTTAAGAAAATAAGCGTTATTTCTAAAATCCGTTCATTTTAAATTAACACACAAACCTCAATTTCTACTGGGGAGTTTCATGTTATAGCATATGAATACAATTTCTGTTATTTGTAAAAAATAACGCTACGTGATAACTCATTAACTGGCTGATAACATTCTCCAAAGTTACAGTAGAAGTGAATCAAATAATGAAAATGGGTTAAAATTTTTACAAATAATCCCCAAATTTCTTCTCCTTAAGTTAACACTTACACTTTTATGCATTTCACTTGCCAAAAGAAAAAGGTGTCAGACTCAAAACTACTCATGGGTAATGATGGAAAAATTACATGTGGAAAGTAATCACATAAGAAACGAGATTTTCACCAGAAAAATGGAACGAATTCACTTTGATTATTAATTTCTAATATGTCTAAGTCTACGATGGAAAACGGTTCGTGGGGAAAATGTGTAACAGAACACAAGTACCTTGAATTTTCTCCCAATACAATATATAAATGTGAATATTCAAGGATCATCACCTCTGCTATTTTCATGAATGTAGCTCATTCGCGAATAGCACTAACAATGAACAAAATATGCGACTCAAGGATAATTTAATGCATCCGTCAAAATTCAGTAGGACTCTTCAGCTGAATGCTCCACATACTGTTATATATAAATCCTATTAGAATTACTTTGGGAGATATAAGAACAGTAAGTAAATAAACTACACTAAATCAATCATGCGAAACGACAGGTGTGAATATTTGTCTGCTCATGTTCAGATAGATAAAGGGAAGGGAGTATGAGGCATTAAAATTAACATAATAATGCATAATGTTTCAGTTACATCACTTAAGTAAACAACTAGTTATCAGGGAAAGAACTGGAAAATATAAGCGATTGTGAACTGAATAATGTTGATAATCACAATAATAATAATAACGCTGAAACGACTTTGATGCGGTTGTGTTCTCTGAACTGGATAGTCTATTTGCGAAGCTTTCATTGTCCTACTAGGCAATATCTTCAGAGAATAATTCAATTAGTTGAAGGGAGCTTTCAGATTTCTCCACCAATTTATTAGTCATCTCTCCTGGTGACCCTGAACATGATTAGTTGTTTTCGTGTGTTCTCACACCCCCTAGGCTACTTGTATTGGCATCGGTGCTGATTGTTTCCTTAACCTGAAGTTTGACCCCTTGTGTTTGAGATTTCCCTCTTAGTGGTTGGTGAATTTTGTCTATCTCGATGTGTCCATTGATTGACGATTCACTGGAATACTAGGTTTCTAAAACTTCTCCAGAATTCTTGTTGTTTCCTCTGTCTAATATTTGAACATTGTCTCAGTCGAATTGATGTCCATAGTTGTCTGCATGCAGCGATATGAGGGAGTGGATATCAAGTCTTTTGACGGCTAGTTTATGTTCATGGATACGAAGACGAAGACGATGTCCACTTTGGCCAATGTAGTGTTCTTCGCAGTTGTTACAATTTATTATGTAGATGGTCTTAGTTTTATCCTGTTTCGTTGTTGAGTCTTTTGGTTGACACAGAGCCAGCTGAGTGAAGTGATTTAGTTTGTTTGTGTGCGACGTTAATTCCTAGAGGTTTGAAAAGTCTTGCAGTGATTTCTGAGATGTCCTTTAGATATGGTAGGGCGATTTTCTTCGTGCTTTCCTTGAGGTCCTTTGATTCGATGGGTTGGCTTGGGGGTAAATGTCTTTTGATGAAATTTCGTGTATATCCATTCTTTTGAAAGAAGAAGAAATCTGAGGACAAAATCTCACTTTCGGACATCTGAGTCAAGCGAACAACCACATGGGAATTAGAAACTCACTAGATTTTTTATACAGACATCCTGTCTATTTTGTCATTTATACATTTCTAACCCCTAATTGCACAGTATGTCAGTAATTATGATGCTACTTTGTTTGAGTTTTATCCGTCCTCTTGTTTATTATAGCATTTGAATTCCTAATTGTAATTTTATTAATTTGACCCTTGACCGGAAATTATTCTGGGACTTTCCCACCCATTTATCGTAAATACACGAATGTATACTCCAGTTGATGACTTTGTCGAAAAGAAAATTTTCTTCGCTGCAACCGGCTTTTTAATAATTCCCTATGATCCCGTGTGTATATCCCGTCACTTGGAATAAAGGCATCATTTGTTGTAAGATATTTCACAAATTCATTAACAGTGCTCACACTAATGTCAGTGCATCAGTTCGAATCTTTTACTGTAGATGCTTTATTGGGTCAGGTATGAGAAAAATGATGCCTTATTCTTTTCTTAGTAATTATTGTTCCCTCTTAACACCTGGCGATGTAAAACCGATCCAACACATGCAATTTCTGAGACAGTATTGAAACGAATTATTATATATGCCTTGATCAAAGAAAATAGTACTCAAAGAAACCGTGTTCTTACCATATTTACAAGAAGGTCATCAGCTCATGCATTAGGTAGTAAATTCAAGTAACTTCAAGCTGAACCATCAGACGAAATGGAGATAACAAAGCATCTAGGAAATTAAATGAGGATGCCTCGTAGATCAAAGGAATAATTCATTTGAAATAGATGTAATATGCCTTATCAGTGTCTCTTTTATTTATAGTAAATTACTTTCATAAGATGATATTCTGAATCCGCTATACCAAATGAACACCACTTGTGAGTGAAATGCCAATAGCTAATAAACTTCATGTATAATTTCAGAAAACCCAACTCTTACAAGTTATTACAAGTGATCATTCTGTGGTAGACTGTACTAGACTCATTTATAATAATATCGCATATGACCGGAAGTCAAAAATAGACTGATACATTAAGTTTGTTATTATTGATATAAAACATTGTCATCTTATCTCAGTGTAGGTGGAAGTACAATGATTTATCTTTTCAACTTCCGGTTCAGTAAAAAAAGTATAAAGATTCTGGCAAATTTTGACTAAGTAAGAAAATTATTGAACGCATAACTTCAACAATACCATCGCCCAGTTTGACGTCCACTGACTGTTTGCTGTGGCAGACCACACAGGTATTTGACATTGGAATTACTAATAGGCGACTCGTTGTAAATAGATGGGCAAAATACATTTACCATATATATCAAAATCATAATTTGTACATGTCTTCCATATTGTGCTACTCTTTCATGGCGTGTTCCATTTCTTTGTCTTCCTTTCGAGTTTTCGATATTGTTTCACAAGAATCATTCATTTCTTCTCTTCTCTATTCTATATTCCTACAGATGAGATACCTATGTAGTATTCTATTTTATTGATAATGTACTAACTGGATGCAATACTGTAGTAAAAATGCTGAGAATTCCATTCTGTATCACAAGTACTGTTTTGGAATAAAGCAAATTATTATTATTATCTTCATCAACATACTACTTATAAATCTTGTCAGTAGCTCACGCACCACGTTTACCATACCAGTGTCAGAGAATTTTAAATAAAGTGTTTATCAGTTGCGGTGGAATTGGTTTCTGATATTTAGTATTTTAAAGATGTGAAGTCTAAATTCTTATGCATCTGGTTGTGTGTTAGTCACTGCAATAAAAAGACTTTGTAGTCAAATGACCTAAAATGTACACTGGTGGCAGTAGTTTTTGAGGAACCTCTTCACCTGAAATATAATATAAATGAATCTTTACTACTGGGTCACTGCAGACATTTATTACTTAAAGCTTTTGATAAAGTTTTTCGTTAGTAATTTTATCCTACAAAACATTCTAAATACTTTAGGCATTTTAACATATAGGAAT
Organism: Trichobilharzia szidati; assembly: GCA_944472155.2. NCBI lineage: Eukaryota > Metazoa > Platyhelminthes > Trematoda > Strigeidida > Schistosomatidae > Trichobilharzia > Trichobilharzia szidati. The sequence goes on along the minus strand of OX235272.1, from coordinate 29,700,735 downwards.
ATAATCTTAGCTTCAAATCAATTGCCATGTTGACCCTGCTATTCATTCCCGTCATAGTAGACGTTATTTCACTCAAACCACATTCGTGGCAGTTCTTGAGTGTCCACTATGAAGACATTGTCGTCATCACATTACAGATTCCTCTGGTGAGGAGACTGTAAAGTATGTTGTTAAGCAACCCAATCTCTTCACCACACTGTCTATGTCTTACACAAATGTCGATAAATAAGTAACATAATCTACTGAGAAACATAAAAATCAGACCATATATTCATGCCAAATACATGCTCTCTGGAGAATTCGACCGTTACAGATATTCAGGAATATGTGCGTATTTCACCAACTTCAATGAGTATGTTTTATTGGTGAATGAGTAAATGTGTTGTGACAGATACCACATTTCTCTTTACCTGTTCTGGAATTAGCCATCCCAAGCAAAATACTAAGCCACATCATCCTGGAGAGAACCAAACATGCCCTGGATGAAAAACTTCGACCGGAACAGGCTGGATTCAGGAGAAACAAGTCATGCATTGATCACATCGCCACATTACGGATCATCATTGAATAAAGTCTGGAATGGCAGTCACCTCTCTATCTCAACTTCATCGACTTTGAAAAGGCCTTCGACAGCGTCGATCGAGAGGTGATTTGGCGAATACTTCGCTACTACGGTGTGCCACCAACAATTATACATCTCATCCAACAGCTGTACGACAATGCTGCATGCCAAGTAATCCACAACAGGAAACTTACGGAATCCTTCAAAGTGAGGACAGGAGTAAGGCAAGCTGGCTGCCTACTATCACCAATGATTTTCTTGATCGCAGTAGACTGGATAATGCGACAAACAGCGACGGGCAATGAGGAAACAGGCATAAAATGGACCCACACAAAAACGACTTGGAGGATCTGGACTTCGCCGATGATATATGTCTGATTTCCCACAAACTGGGAGACATGCAAGCGAAAAGCAACAGGTTTGCAGAAGAAGCATCAAAGATAGGACTTCAGGTGAACATGGACTAAACAGAGGTGATGAAAATTCCTGGGCAACAGCAACAACAACAACTGACAACAATCAGCATAAATGGGAGCAACCTGAAAGAAACAACCTCTTTTACCTACCTTTAAGCATCGTTTCAACTACAGGCGGAACTGACGAGGATATCAAAGCAAGGATCGGAAAAGCAAGACAAGCCTTCATTACTCTCAAGTCTGTGTGGAGGTCAACAGTACTCAGCATCAAAAATAACATCCGGATTTTCAATTCCAATGTGAAGTCAGTCAGTGCTACTCACTATACGGATCAGAGACTTGCACTGCGCGTCATAAAGAGCATCTCAAACAAACTACAAACCTTTATTAACAGTTGCCTTCGCTCAATACTCAAGATCAGATGGCTGGCTAGAAAAGATTAGCGACAGAGATCTCTGGGAGCAAACCAATCAGAAACTGATTGTGCAACAAATAGGCAGGAAGAAATGGAGATGGATTGGCCATACTCTAAGGACATCACTAGACAAACCCTCGAGTGGAACCCGAAAGGGAAGTGGCAAGTTGGTCGTCCAAGGGTAACTTAGAGGAGGTCATGTGAAGAGGATATGAAAATGTGTGGGCAGACATGGAGCCAGGTGAAGACTCTAGCAGAGAACAGAACGCAATGGGGAGACGCACGGCTGAAGCCCTATGTTCCTGTAGGAATTAAAGGATATAATAATAATAAATAAAACAAGCCCTGAACAAAAATGTATCCTAGTCTTTTCGGTTATAGTTTCACAGTATTTCAGAAGTTATGTCTACTGTGGTTTGGTCGATACTATGAAGTCAAATGCCATGATTGCGATTTTGAGTTGTGCTTTTCTTGTTCTCATTATTATTTGTAGTTGTTCCACCTTTGGTTTTCAGAGCTTGAATGTTTGTACCACTCTTTTTCCTTCCATTTTTATTCTGATCACATTTTATGCTGGTGTATCAGGCTGGAATATTTTAAGCTACAAAAATTAAGATAATATCATGTTATGCTAACAAACTATTGTGGACTCTATTTATCTTTCGTGACTATCACTGAAATAAAGTTGAAAACTTTCCTCGGTATTCACGGCTATGAATGCAGATTAGGATAAAATGATTACCACAAACATATACTCTGTCTTTGTTCTTAGCGAATTATACTTAAATAAATGAAAGCAGGATAACGGAAATATTTCTTATAATATACGGTCAGATATCTTGGCCTAGTGAAATATTAGAGGCATACACATAAGACATGCATTCAACTTTCAATCTATGTATCCTACCTTAATGTAATCACTAGAAATTTCGATCTGTTTCTTGTGTCATTCGCAGGCAGCTAACAAAATACCGAGTGCAGTAGTACAATAGAAACAGAGGTCTAATAACTCGTCGAAATGATTAATCAGGGGGATATATCTAATCCAAATAAGTTTATGACATCATCAAAACAGAATGACACACTTTCAAGTCATTTATGTTAACAGAAAGCTGAACCGTTCATTTGATTTCTGCCCATTGTCATCAAGTGGTTGAGGTAGCGCAAAAGTGCACATAATCTGGCAATCTGTTTGAATCACTGAACTATCTAAATTTCCATCCGGTGTACTGCATAAACTCTTTATTACTTATTATTCTAATTCATCTGTGTTTACGAATCACTACATGAAGTCGCATACAACTTTATATTATTATTATTGTTCCCTTGGGTTCCTAGTGGAACATAGGGCTTCAACTGCACGTCTCCACTTGCTTCTGTCTTCTGCTGCACTTTTCACCTGCATCCATGTTAGTCCATACTGTTCAACTCCTCTTCACACGATCTCCTCCATGTCACCCTTGCACTGACCTCACACTCGCCGCTTCCCTTTCGGGTTCTACTCGAGCTTTGGCCTGACGCGCGATGTCACCCAGCGGCCTCCTCAGCCAGTGAGTGTCCAATCCATCTCCATTTTCTCTTACATATTTGTTGGGCGATTGGTTCTTGTTTTGTTTGTTCCCATAGTTTCTTGTTGGTTCTTGTTCTTTCCGGCCATCTGATCTTCAGTATAGAGCCAGCGAAGACAGTTGTTGATAAAGGTTTGCAACAGGCTGTTGGAAATATTGTTTGTGACTCGCCGCCAAGTTTCTGATCCATCCGTATAGAAGAACTGACTTGACTTGACGTTTGTATTGAAAATCCGAATCATTTTGTTGTTGATGCTGAGTTTAGTGAGGAAGATTTCCAGATTGTTTTCAGGTTGATGAATGTGTTTCTCGCCTTCCCGACTCTCCATTTGACATATTCGTCAGTTCCTCCTGTAGTTGAGACAATGCTCCCTAGATAAGTGAGTGAATGAAGTAACCTCTTTCAAATCCTTCCCGTTGATAGTGATTGGCACTGGATGTTACTGCTGCTGTTGTTGTTTTTGGTTGGTTATTTCCATAACCTCCGTCTTGTCTATGTTCACCTGGAGTCCTGTCTTCTCCAGCTGCTTCTTCGACGAGTTTGTCGGTTTTCGCTTGTAAGTCTTCGATTTTGTGTGACATCAAACATAAGTCATCCACGAAATACTTTGCTGTAATCCAGGGCACTTCTCAACAGAAATGAGGAAAAATGATCGTAGAGATTTGGATATTGCTTCAGATGGAACGACACAGTATCACATGATATATCACCAGATACCATTTTACTTGAAGATCCTGTACGCAGAGTAGATACTTTGCAATTTCAATACACGTAACTGAGTATTTCTCATTACGTGCAGAGAAGTGAATTAATCAACTAATCTTTAAAATTTTCATGTACTGGTAAATAGACATTTGATTGATTCCAAGTAAAATTCCATCACGCACCCATATCACATACAAAACACCAAAAAGCAGGGAACACTGAATACTTATTTCGTCCTGGTTTGTGACCCCTCAGTGGTATGCACTAACAACTTTATCTAGGGCCGAATTCAGCACTTTTTAACCACATGGCGTACACGTTGCCATTCAGTAACTGCGATGGAAGCCAATTGCTCAAAAGTGCTAACTCCTACATTACGAAGAGCTACTACAAGATAGTGTCATCGTCCTCATTCATTTAAATTTTATAATTGATATTATCCATGGCAATTTATTCATTATTTGTTAGTTATTTTGTAAACTTACATATTGTTTGACTTCCCGATTTAGCTAATTCAGAAAATCTAGCATTTTATATTCCTTAATTCGATTATGTGGAGTGCGACTATTTAACTACCGCAAGCACTGCAAATAGCAGTTTGGCACCAAAACATTTGATCTTCCAGGCATATATGTGTTTGCATATGACTTCGTCTGGGTGTCTTATTTTAACTGATTAAAAATGCCCATTAAAATTTTCAAAAGAATGGACACGGAACAAAGAGTACTCTTTTCGATAAATTCATCATCAGGTTCTACAATTATATATACATTATAATGAATGAACGAATTAGTCTTATGAACGACATTAATGTTGTTTAAATAACATCAAATCAGTAATATTGATAAATTACAGCTGAAGAGCATCAACATAAAATCAACTGAATGTCAGAAGAATTAGGAAAGGTGATAGTACAAATTCATGAGTTTATAGTCTTTACTGAGGGCCAGAGCAGTAGTAGGGGCTGGACTTGTTTCTTTTGGACACAGAGCACTGGTTGTTTGAGGCGAATTGCAATAGCCTCTGCTGCTTATTTTGTTAATAACGAACTTTTTTTATCTGTTTCGTCCAACAACTTATTTTTGGGATTTTGGAAGTACACCAAGACTTTCGAATGTATCCATCATTCATACATTTTACCATTTTGGAAAGAAGTGCTAGATTCTACTGATTTCACTATACAACTAGTCTCTTGATAAGATTGAGTTTTTGCTCAACTTGTGAAATGAAATACTTTGTTTCTTGTCGTGATGCCTGAAGAGAAATTAAGTCTCTTCAATAAATATTGATTTGCGTTTTCTGTTTTCCTTATATGTGATCGTAAATTATGAGATACTTTTTTTAAACAGAAGAATGTCTCATTAATGAAAGAAAAAGTTCAGTAAAACCTTTAACAGATGCTTAGACATAAGGTAATTTTTTACATCCTTCTGTTTTTCTGTAATGAAATGTTCCAGTTTGTTTCACATATCACGATATCTTCACACATGTTTGTGTGAAAGCGTGTCTTCAGCTTTCGAATGCTTTTTACTAGTTCACTTGATGAATGTATTCCTGTGACTGCAATTTACCAGTGTGAACCAGTTCATGCTATCTACTACTAACTGATTATTTTCAACCCTATGAAAGTGTTTTAAATGAACATTGTAGGTTGTAACATATCTTCTGATTTGCATACGTGTTAAGAAATATGCTTTCTGTCCCACTTATTAATGTAAATTAAAAATTTCTTTTTAAGACTGTTTGTTGATATTAACTTGATAAAATACATTGTCCCCATTTAGTATTTATGATTTATCGCAGACACTTCCACATAAAACTTCCTGATTTTAATGTTAGTTTATATAGAGTGGACCAAAGTTTAAGTTTAAACCTATTGCCATTACTTCACTTTCTGAACCTTGAACCTTCATTGAAGGCTTTCGCCCGCCCTAATCAATTTAACTTATAAACATAGTAGATGTACTTTATATGACACTGTCGTCTTATATCATAATATATTCTCTAGTTTAGACAGAGGTGCCACATATGTTCATTGTGCCTGCCTAGATTTCACATCTGCCTTCGACTCTGTACCTGGGCCTCTTTTATTAAACAAGCTTGCTGTGACAAAAGCAAAATGCTGGATTACCAATTGGTTGCATTCCTATTTCTTTGATACTAGGCACTATTTACAATGGGAAGTCCTCCACTGCTTCACTTACTCTAGTTAGTGTTCTTCAAGGAGCTGTTCTTTCTCCTGTTCTGTTTTCCTTCTTCTTAAATGACTTACCCCATACTGACGAAACCGATTTTGTTAAGTATGCCGATGATCCGACTGTTTCTATGTCCGTTACTTCTCAGTCAGACTGTTCCTAAATGAATAACCTTTCATGAAAAATTTGTTAGTGGTCCGCACAAAATGGCTTTAAGCTTAATCCTTCCAAATATCAGTCAGGTGGTTAATTTCACTTTCAGATGCAAGCGCAACTTACGTGAACTGTTTAGTTCGCACGGTTCCACTATCATAGATGACAGTCAAGTTGAAACCACATCGAATGTTGAATACCCTGGACTGTGTATTTCCTCTGATCTTTCCTGGTCTTCCCACATCATGTTAGTTCCCAGAAAGATATTTCGTTTGACGTTCTATGTAATGAAGTTAAGATGATCTGGTATCGTTCCGTCTCTACTGTCACCGTTTTTTAATTCTTGTATTCTATAGTTTGGTTTGTAAGGGTTAGTAATGTTTTTACGAGTTGATCACGGATTGATATCAGTTATAGAACCTTTGAAAACCAGGGAGTACTGGACATCTGCCGTTGCGTTAAGTATACCTTGTAAGGAAGAACGCCTAACTAAGGAACACTCGGATTTCTGTTTATTCTTTGTTAGTGATTGATTCACAAAAATCCATTACGGCGGATATTAAATGTTATAATCTGCAAAAGGCTTTAACATACACAACTAGACAGTGTTTGTTGTTAGCGAAGTGTTTGAAATGGGAGCATCAGCTATTGGAGTTCGTCTAAAAGTATTACAGGAAGCGAGAAACAATGTGTGAGTTAGGCGGCCTGTAAAACAGTTAGCACGCCTATTAACATTCTGTAAAGATGTCTCAAACTCCGAAAAGACGATTTAGGGAGTTAATTAACCTGACTTACACCTCCAAAGTTCAATTTTCAGAATAACAGTGACCATCATCGGCCGTCAATAATCTTTTGTATTTATCTGGAAAATGTTGCCTAAATAGAATTACTAACCACTTTGTTAACTTACAGATCTTTGGCAGGTAAAGTGTTCTAAAAATAGACTAAGTGCAGATTTTAATCGATAATCGAACACTGAAGGTATGCTCCGTCTAATTTTGATTACAGCTTGATTCCACACTGTATTTTTTGGTACTGGTGTGTAATTTTCAGCATGTGATATCGGTAGCCTAAATTTTGCAGGCCGACCATAGATATCAGGTGTGCGTTGTCAGGGGATCGAATCCCGGACCAAGTGCATGGTCGGCGAGAGTCCTAACCACTATGCCACCGACGCACAGAAAGTAAGGTGACTTAATTCTGAAACAGGCCTTCAACTATATGGTATGTGGATATTTAGAACATGGGATCAGCTCAGATTCAGGTGATACATTTATCTCAGGTTGCGAATGCATCTTACTCCTTAGCGCTATGAAAGATGAAAGTTCTAGTGATGTAATCCCACCCAACATTTGAACATTTTAAAAGTGTCACAGTTACAGTGAATCCATGTGAAACATTTCCAGACAGTAAAATTAGTTTGTGGTGAGAATAAAAAGTCATCTTTTTTTATCTATTTTGTTTATTTATTCATAACTTTTCATTTTAAACCGGGAAATTTCTAAACATGTTTTTCTTTCTTTTCTAGAGCATGGTGATACAATCAGCTAAACGCAGTGATCCTTCTTCTGCAAAAACCATCACTTTATTCTCACTGTTGGCAATAATTCTTCCGTTATGTTTTACAATACCTGCTATTATTATCAACGAAATCGTCTACCCAAATGATTGTTTAAATGAACAATATGTTGCTGGTCTTCTGGACAGTGAAGTAGACGAAACAATATGTACTAAAAGTCAGCAGATATTGAGTCTTTTAACACCTGGATTTTGTCCACCAGAAAATTGTAAAAGAACATGGTTTACAGTGCATCATGCATTTATCATTTGGTTTTTGGCGCCAACTACACTTCTATTAGCATTCAATTGTATCACACTGATTATCGTTGGACTACATATTTGGTTTCTTAGTAAAAATGATTTAAATATACAATCCAATGATAGAGGTGAAAGTGAACAATCTGATATCCAGAAACAAAATCGAAAAATGCTGAAAATTTGTTTGAATTTATCGATTATTTTAGGTGTTGTATGGATATTTCAAATATTGACCAGTCTTTTACCCGGTGTTCCAATAATTGGACGTATAGCAAGTTTAGTTACTAGTGGTCAAGGTGCTGCTCTTACATTTGTATCTATTGGAAAACAAAAATCGAAACCAATTACAACAACATGTTCATGGACTAGTATGTTTACAGTTGGTAATACTTCTAGTAGTTGGAGTAGTAGTCAACGTAATTTGAATTGGATAAGACAAAGAAAATTTAAAAGAAGTTCATCTGAAAAGCCTGATATGAATGTACAATCTACTAATTGTTAATCTGCACGGAACTACTGTGTCAGTGCCACCACCAACGAACAGAGTATGTGAATATCCGAGAATTATATTTAACCTTATTCACATAACTATTTGGTAAACATGATCCTATCTGAAGTCATTTCATTTGATGAAATTTAATTACACTAACAGCTTAATATATTCAGAAGCTATTGAGTGTGTTTCACTCTCCTTATATATAAAAGAATATTCTTCATTTAAACAGTGGAAAATGCATTTGAATCAATTTTGCTTTCATTATGCTTCATATCAACATATGTAACAAGTCATTTATTGATTTATATAAAAATTTATAAACAGTTGAACCTCTTTAACTTGTATTAATATGAAAGTGTATAGATAGACAAGTTATGCAGTAAGTGTCCTGACGGGGATATCTTTGATCTTAATTGACTGGAAGCGATCTGTAGGATGTTCAGACCTAGATTTTTCGCTTATTAGCGCTTTTCTAGTAAGGTATATTCGCAACCTTGAAGAAAATGACGCCCACTTTGGTACTCTAACTCACGTCACTCGGTAATGTAATCAGACATGCTAACAACAGGCAATTCTAGCGTCAACACTGAGGACTTGGCACACAATACTGATCATATCCTAGTGACCAATTAAAGTAGGGATACCGTTAATCTTACATTTCACCCCTTTTATATCTCACAAACAGATTCGTATGTGAAAAGGCAGCTGGACTGAGTCAGTTTGCATACTATGAAAAATGATATTACTTTTAAGAGGACAGAGATGAAATCGTTGAAATACAGAAGTAGTTATTAGGGAATAACACAAAAAGTATGTTTTACACACTTAGATGAACAGCGGTTCAGTACTTTGGCAACGATATCATCCTTCAATTCCATATTCAAAATTATTCCACTAAGATTTGATGAAGATTGATTTGTTTCTGTTCTTATCGATAAACCTTTGAGAGTATCCATTATTTAAGTGTCGTTCAGTGAGTGTCTCGTTCCTTGTCGATCACGTCTTTGAAACTTTAGAGCACAAAGAATGGACCAAGTCTGTCTTCCTACCTAGAGCTAACTTACTACTGAAGATAGTGAACTGTTCTGTAGAGTTTGATTGTCGGTAGTCAGGCCTTTACAGCAAACCACCAATTTTTTTTTTTTTTAACACAATATCTGAGAAATGTAGTATACAATTCAACCCTTCTTCGATCTTGAAACGTCTAGATAAGTGACCACAGTAGAAAGAATCGTCCAAAGAGCTCGACAGTAGAGCAGTTTACATCATGTGCAAAGTGAATTTCCTGCATATAACTTTTATAGACTGTCTCCACACTAAATATCTCCTATTTCCATGGTCTACTCCCTAAGCTTATGATAGAGACACCAGTGACAATACGCACTAATTCAGAACCCTTGGAAATTCTATCTATTTATGCATAAATGACACCAATGAATTTAATTTACAAATTAAACGTCTTCAAGTTATCTGTTGACAATATATTGGTAATATTGTTTAATACAATGTAATCACATAAATAAGAAATATTTTCAATGAAAGCTACATTTATAGGGACGCTACAGAACTATGATTCTCAGAACCAACAAGCTTAGCAACTTGTGTAAGCCAAAGCGAAGTGACATTCACTATAACATTGACAGGTTCTTTGACTTGATAGTTCAAAAGAATAGAAAGAAAAGGCAGACAGGTTGATCTTCAGTATTGTAGAAAGACACAGAATAACATCTGAGACTATAGTCCAAGTGCTTCGATTATCCAGGTTGTAGGCAGTTGACAAGATACCAATGAAATAAAATGGACCCAATTTTTATCCTTCTCTATGATTTATTTTAATTCATTAGATGAAATTTGAGTGTGAAATAAAATTATTAATGACTTGAAATTTCAGTGAAGATTCTCATAGCCACTCAATCATATTTATATGCCGAGCACAATACGCAATAACAAATACATTTATTTTAAAGTATTGGTTTTTGTAGGGATTTGTTTGATTGGTTGGAGGATTTGATCATGAGCTGACATCAGTTAGAGAAGCATTGGAGAACCTGGGAGTACTGGACACCTGTTTCGTCCTAGTTTGGGACTCTTCGGTAGTACGCACCCACCTCTATGGTTCGAAACCCAGGACCTGCTGGTTACAAGGTGGGTGAGCTCGTAGACCATTAAGACACTGGAATCCAATCCAATGGTCAACCCATGAATTCTAACTTCTGCCAATTCGCGACATTGAGTGACCACTTCGCAATGTCTTCTTCGATGAATAACTGTCCACACCTTCAACCTTCTGCACCCTACTGGTCACGGCTTCCCAGTAGAAACCCAGGTCACTGCTCACGTAATGTCGCGAATTGGTAGAAGTTAGAATTCATCGGCTGGCCACTGGATTGGGTCCCAGTGTCTTAATGGTCTATGAGCTCACCCACCTTGTAACCAGCAGGTCCTGGGTTTCGAACCATAGAGGTGGGTGCGTACTACCGAAGAGTCCCAAACTAGGACGAAACAGGTGTCCAGTACTCCCAGGTTCTCCAATGCTTCTCTAACTGATGTCAGCTCATGATCAAATCCTCCAACCAAATACATTTACTGTGTGTTTGAGAATGGAAATATTGGGGTGCGATAATATTGATTTAGTCTATTATGGTTCACAAAATGATTAGAAATATAATTGAATAAAGGTGTGGTGAGAGCAAGCTGCTAGCCAATTGGTAGACATTGATCTACGCTGATTGGTGGAAATTAATCTAGGCTGATTCAACAACCGATCACAGCTGACCTAGACGTGGACAAATATGATTCGCAGACAAGTGGCTCGCATTTCCGAGAAATATCGAAAACGAGAAAGCAGAAGACTGCGTTTGTTTGCAAACAACCAATCAGAAGACCGCCTTCTTTCTGCGGGCAGAGCCTTATTAATGTACGTAAAATACATATAAATACCTGTTGGTTTTCGTAATAAAACTGATCTGTTGCCTGGCCCTTGTCTTCTGTTGTTACAAAGGAAGGTCAATACAAAGTTCAGTGATAACAATACCTTTATTCTGAAAAATGCGTCCATACACAATATAAAATTTTCAGTGAGTTTCACTGCAATGTTTCTAATCATTTAACAGAATCTTCAAATAATATAATAATCGATGATATATCGTCTGAAGCAATATTGTCCCTTCCAAACTATGCTCCAGTACTACTCTACAAAGTTCTTCCTCAATTTCCTTCAAAACATCTCATAGCGGTAGACCGAAACTTAATTGAAATTGTGCGTGAGTATAAATTGCAGCTCAAATTCGACCTCTCATACTCAACTGAGTCATACTTAAACATGAATGGTAGGTACTTGTGTGATCGGTATGTCTGAAATATTTTGAAGTATTCGTTCTGTAAGGATTCTGTTTGATTAGTTGGAGGATTTCATTATGAGCTGAAATTGGTGACAGAATCACTGGAAAACCTGGTAGCACTTAATAGCTGTTTCGTCCTAGTTTGAGACTCTTCGCACCCACCGGGTGCGAAACAGTTGTCCAGTACTCCTAGGTTTTCCAGTGGTTCTCTAACTGATGTCAGCTCACAATGAAATCCTCCAGCTAATGAAATATTTTGCTTGAATACATTAAATGTTTCTATTTGTTTCGTTTAAATTCATAAAATTAACTAATTGCTTTGAATCTTCACTAGCTGTTAAATCTTAACACACGCACATACAACAGATGTACTTGTTGTTTTCCGTTAGAATCCATGAATAATTATGATTGTATACACTTATGAAAATGAAATCGTCAGAAGGAGAATTTTTTTTCTCGCTGACATAATTTATTACTTCATTTTTAACAGACTGTTTTTGGAGACACTTACTTTCAAGATGTATGATAAAATGAGAATAAATTCAATGCATTTGACAAGGCTTATCATCACTATGCCATTGAAATATTTAACAGGTACCGCTGAAGTCAGTGCTGTATAAATTTCAGTAGTCATCTGTTCAGCCTACATTGAAACAAATATATCACCAACAGTATAAGATAAACCCACCTGTGGCGGGCAGTACAATCAAAGCACATCTGAAGTATAGAATTGTGGATCAAGGTATGGATCGTAAATGTTGATGTTGATAGCCCTATGGTTCTCTTTCAAACGTGAAACTTGATATAATTATGAGCAATAAGTTGACTGTTGTAAGTCTCACTCAATGCAAACTGCTACGTCATTGTACTATATGAAATTTACTGGATGATGAAGCTACTATCCAATGATTCGGCTTTAATAATGATTGTATACTTTGCCGGGATTTACCGCGAAAAAATTTAGCAAGAAGTGCGTTAAACATTTATTCCTTTATTTAGTTAAAGTCTACCGCATAAGATAGAATTTTAAAAGTTACATACGTAAAAGACACACTCAAATTTAGAGACTACTTGATAGTGCTTTGGTTAAACGTATGGAACCGTGGATCGCAGTAGAAATGACAGTCACAGCATAACTGAACGGATATGCGTATTCATCACTGTCATACACAATCTGAGTATAGCTGAGTATTGCTAATACTGGCCTTTAGTACCTATTTATTTTCATAGCCCTAAGGTTGAAAGAGACAGTTTTACAGTAATGAAACATGCCTATCAAAAGCGTTGACGAAGAACTAAGTCAAAATGGGAGGGAGGTACAGAGGTGCTCAATGAATTAAATGTTATCAAGGGACGTTAACAGGACGTTACACAATCATAAGGTAGATTGTGGTGAGAGCTGGCTGCTAGCCAAAGTCGGTAGACAGTAATTGATGTCAATGTTTATGTCCCCAACATTGGTGGTGAGAAAATGAGAACAAAGCTTTGCATAGGCGGATACAGTTAGCATATGGATGATCTGACACAGACACAAAGAGATGCAAGGTTAACTTTCTGTGAGAAACAACCAATCAAAAGACTGCATTTTCTACTAACAATAATCTACAATAATGTAAATTAAAATCTATAAATATGTGTTGTTTTTTTTATCCTCCACGTTCCCCAGTGGAACATAGGGCTTCAAGCTAGTGGCTTGAAGTTTCTGTAGCAGTGTTTATTTTTACAGGATGGGGTTGCTAGCCTCATGCCCAACCTTTCCTCTTCACCAGAATTATTTCTGGCTTAGCGAGGTAAAGGAGTGCACCGGCCGGGGATAGAATCCCGGACCATGTGCACTGTCTTGGTTACTCCGAAAAAGAACCGACTATTTCTCTTTCTTCACCGAAGATAATGATAGTTACCAACCACGCCAACCCACTTAACGCGAGAAACCGTACGTACATATCCATGCCCAAACAACCACCCTCCAATCTTTTTATTCCCTACTTTTACCCACTTTGTTACACAACCGTTAAGTAAAACAAAAAATATTCAGTTTAGGTACCCGTTGGGAGGTAACCGAAGATATTGCATGTTGGCACGCATATACTAAAAACTTGCATACCTGTTTGGATTCGCTTCACAAATAAAAGAAATGGCGAATACACTGAACTGCTAAGCCTTCTGTATGCCTAAATTAGAAGCTGATAGAGACCAATCTGATAGCATGCGGGGACGAACCTTCTCCCCGACGAACTTTGCACAGGAGATTCAGAAAACTATGCATTCCGTCAGCGTCTTCAACCAAATTACTATATCACCTACATATTATGAGTCAATGAAACTTTTTGGTGGTCAGAGAACAGTTACTTGGAACAGACTCTTTATACACCATGATATGGGCCACATATTATATGAGGACTGATAATACCAAACAGCTTGGCAAGGGATGAAGTAGGTTAATTGGGATACGAACCAAGGACCACTTCAGCCAGTCAGCTGCACCTCCAATTCCTGAAACTTCCACCGCAAAGTTGTATTTGTCGGTACACATAGGATTAGACATCTTATATGGGTCACACACACCTCAACACATCAGTATGAGTATGTCCACAGTAAGTTTGCAAAAGCCTTTTCTATTTGTCATGAGCTATAAGCCACTATTCTAATAACTTGAGATGCAAATGATACGAAGAATTACTAGTGAGATTCCATCCAGCAGGTAGTGAACAATGTCAAATACTTAGATCATGTACACTGCCCAGTAGACACTACATCACCAGAAGATAACAGTGAAGGACATATATTTGTCCCAAGGGTTTTGATGCGACGACTTAGTTCAGCCTACTTCTGTTTGCGTAATAGGATGTCGTTGCCTCTCACATAAAAGTGCGATGTACGTGTTAAGGTACCAGCCTACTGGGTTACAACGTTTACATAGATTACTTAGAAGACTTCAAAAGGGATTACATGCTCTTACAGTTGACTTTATGGGGTGGATTACTAGCAACCAATTTTTTAGTTAGATGTCACCATTTTACCGTCACCTGCTGATAAGCTAAGTTGAATATCAACCTAGTAATTCTGTGCATTGCTGAAGTGTCAAATGTACATGGTTCAGGCTGACATAACTATACCGTATTTCCAGACCTAGCGATAGTTACAGACCATGTTTAAAACGGATCATTACCACTAAGGACGGTGAACTGGCCTAAAATGACGTCTTTTTGTTGGTCCTAACCATGTGACCACTAGATAATATAATGTAAAATCCCACAACAAAACAACTTAAATATGTGTTGATTTTCCTTAATAAACGATCTTTTGCCTGGCCCTTGTCTTCTGTTGTTACAAGATGAGTTGAAGTAGGGTTTAAACGAAAAACAAATGTAATAGAATTCATAAGGGATCAGGGAAAAAATTACTTTTTTTATCTCGTATGATAAATAGTAATTATCATCGTGAAAACAATTTGATTTTATACTTTAAAGGCGTTATTACGTAGCCAAGTAAAGTTTAGACGTTAAGTGATGAGGAATCGATAACTGACTGATTTCAGAAAACTACAAACTATACATATATATGCAGATCTAAAAGAGATTTTATCTACTAATTTTCCTTACTCTTTCCCTATTTCCTTACCTTAGCATTCTGAAATTTTAAAAGAATTTTAGTAGGAAGATCTATTGACGTATCTCTAACCCT
The DNA here is from genome assembly GCA_944472155.2 of Trichobilharzia szidati. Lineage (NCBI taxonomy): Eukaryota > Metazoa > Platyhelminthes > Trematoda > Strigeidida > Schistosomatidae > Trichobilharzia > Trichobilharzia szidati. The sequence goes on along the minus strand of OX235272.1, from coordinate 29,685,381 downwards.
AATAGTAGTACATACACTTGTGCACATGTATTCTGATGAATACAAATAAATGTAGGGAATTATTTTACCTTGCAATGAAAAGTCTCTTTGTTCATGGTCTTGTTTTTAATCTGTCCTTTGGTAGTAGGACATAAAAGTTATTTTATTACACGTCATTTTGTTGTTTTTTATACAGTTGAAAGAAGCATAATCAATTCTACTTCATTTAGCTTCAGTAATACATGTGAGAAATGGAATTTTATTAGGACAGAACTAAGCGGCCTACTTAACAGTAGTAAATCATTTCTGCGCTTATTTATTCACAGCATTTACCTTAAGTAATAATAGTCCCACTGGACGACTACCTTAGTGAAACACAAATTCGGTATATTATTGGCACCAAGAGACGCGCCAAACAAAATCCCATAGTTTATGTGAGGGCTAGATTACCGCCAAGACTCTCAGACCTAAGAATGTGGTTGTCGCATGAAGGTCAACCCCCCCCACCCCCTCAGAGCCTTTGACTTGAATTCTGATCCGCAAGGCTATGGAACAGTATCAGCAGCCATGTCTCAATGGTTTCTGGTGACCAAACCGGGTTCATTATGCTCCAATTGATTCTTTCGGACATTGGAGTTTATGGGCACCACAGGTTTCGATTCAGAGTTTTCTAGCTCCCCTAGACAGAGCAGCAAGTCTACCATTTTGGTTGTAAGCGCTTGACTTTCACATTCACCCTTTCACTTTTGTGAGGAACAAATCCCACCGCGTTGATGCAGTGAATAAGAGAGTTAACCGGCAGAAGTGGTTAATGCATAGCCACATAAGGGTATCTCAGGAGGAAGACAGAAGTCTACCCACCCACGGCTGTACACAGGTTGTTTATGCGGAGGACAGACCAGTTGTGACAACCAGGAAGATGAATGACACTAAGTTTTGTTCGCAATATTACGAGCTGTGAATTTTTCACTAATTCTAAGACCTTTCAGTGTATCTTAAGGAATTATTACGTTGTTTATTATTGTCCTGTTTACCTCATTGACTGAATTAATTTAAAAGATTAGCATATACTGATTATTTTTATACGATACCTAAGGGAAGAAAAAGGTGGAATTCCCTGTCACGAAAATCCCTTTTCTCTATGAATTTCATTTTCCCATCAAAAATGAAAATCAGGTGTATTTTCTGCTCCCACCTCCTATCAAGATGACTCCTTGGTTATAGAGTCAGCTATATATGTAACAATGAATTTGAAAAATCTTGATCTTGTTACGTTTACTGATTGCAAAGGATTTCTGTACTGATTTCAAACGAATGAAGGTCTATCTTGATTTTCCGATCCTGGCTATGGAATCCTCATCTACGCCACCTGTAGTTAAGATGATTCTACTTAGTTAGGGCGAAAAGGTGATTTCCTTTTAATTTCTCCCATCGGCAGTGATTGGTGCTTGCTGTTGCTGATGAAGCGTCTTTATCATCACCTGAAGTCTTGACTTTGCTGCCTATCTCTACTACCAACTTCTTGGTTCTCACTTGTAGATCTTCATGTTTGCGCAACATTAGGCATAAATCATTTGCAAAGTCGATATCTTCTAGAGTCTTCTTGCAGATCCAACTTGTCTTGTCAATCCCCATGATATGTTGCAAAATACTGTTCACCACCATCAAGAATATTCTTGGTGATAGTAGCTGGCTCTGCCTTACATCTGTTTTCATTTCAAATGCTTCACGGAGTTTTCCACTGTGTATCACTTGACATGTGGAACTGTCATGTCGCTGTGAATGAGGTTAATAAAGCTTTTCAGCCCTGCGCTCCGTAGTGTTCAAGCACCTTCCAAATTACTTCGCACTTAATGCTGTCAGAGGTCTTTTCAAAGTCGGCAAAGTTGAGGCAAAGAGTTAACAACCATTCTATGATCTGTTCAATCATGATGAGGAGAGTTGCAATTTGATCTGCACATGATTTGCTTTATCTGAATCCAGCTTGTTTCGGTAGAGTTTTGCACTTAGAACATCTTCTAGTCTTTCCAGGATGAAAATACCCAATATTTGGCTGGAGCAGACAGCAGCATGATACCGCACCAGTCCTTTCAGAGACTAAGGTCAACCTTCTTCGATGGTTTGACTAAGTAGTTATTCTCCCATTTGATATATACCTTTTTTCCTTCCAAATATTCTGTAAAAGTGGAGTGAGCATATCTTCTGAAAGCCTCTAGGTCTTCTGATTTTCTTTTATAAAAAGCATGTTCTACATTTATTTATTTACACAGCTAGAGGCAAAAACTAAAGTCTGTTTGATAACATTTAATATTCATGAAAAATCCCCATCCGAAAATTAATAGACAGAAGACCAGTAGTTCAGCGAAGAGTCTCTTTTCAGCGAATTCATTTTCGCACCTGCACAATCTCAAATATATACGGTTGTTTTGTAAATGTGTGTACATCAGATTTGCCAAACGAAAATACAATTAGTAAGTTTAGATGGATTGGATGTTCATATAAGACAGTAGTAACAAAAGTGATGAGTTGTCACAAACGATTGTTAAAGAGGAGTTACGTAATAACATGAATAGTTTGATGAAAGAGTTGTGCTCACGGTGTACATGGAAACAAAATAACATACGGAATTACGCAAGAGTTTTAAGTAGTTAGAAAAATAAGCATACAAACAAAAGAAAAGAAGGCGTTCAGCGAAGAGACTCTTTTCGGCGAATTCATTCACTTAGCTGTACAATCGCATATTTATACAATTTTGTTTGTGTGTGTGTACATTAGATTTATAAAGTTTAGATAATTATGTAATATAAGTAATTTTTGGCTTGGAAACAAACGTTAAGATGGAAAATAAAATAGAATTGATTAAGTGAGTAGAATTCAGATGAGGTCAGGTTGGAAACAGTGTTAATGAGTGGTGTTTAAAATCAAGTAAGGGTGGGGTTAGAGAATAATACAGTTGAAAATAAGTAAGTTAATCGGATGACGTAACTCAGTTGACTAGAAATTGGACGTGGGTCAATGTTACTAACCTGACCTCATCTGAATTCTACTCACTTAATCAATTCTATTTTATTTTCCATCTTAACGTTTGTTTCCAAGCCAAAAATTACTTATATTACATAATTATCTAAACTTTATAAATCTAATGTACACACACACAAACAAAATTGTATAAATATGCGATTGTACAGCTAAGTGAATGAATTCGCCGAAAAGAGTCTCTTCGCTGAACGCCTTCTTTTCTTTTATATGACTGAATGGGGATTTTCAAGATACAAACAAAAGTTAAGTCAAATCAAGCAAAAGTTAGGTCAAATCAACAGAGTTGTTACCATGATGGTAGAATTGGTTGAATAATTTTCTTTTGTATGCATAGTTCTGGCTCTTCCAACTGAATGGCTAGGGCTTCTGCAATGCAAAGAAGACGGAAACGTATTGTCTTTGGCAGGTTGTTCTTCACTTTGTAGATTACTTTGAAGGGGGAGGCGTTTGTTGAGATGGAATGACCAGTGGTGACGAGAAGTTCGATTATCGCACTCCTTATACGGCCAACACTTCCTTTCTGCAGACACGCTGGATAGTGTTCTTTGACCCGTTTTGAAAGGATATGCGTCGAACGACCGATGTACCTGGCTCAATAGCAACAGGTGAACTGATCTATACACATATAAGTGGTCAGGTGAGGGATCTTGTCCTTTCGGCTCAACCATTTATCAAACTATATAGTAAATGAGGAAGGAATGTGGTATATGAAACTAGCTGTAGACGTGTAAAAACAAAAGCTGATTGCTTTCAAACATTTTTATGGAATGGAATGAAGTGGGCGGCCTGTTTGAACGTTAGACTACCTAAACTTCCGTCTACGTATTGCATCTAATTATTATTATTATTATTATTCCACCACAGATAAACTATTTAATCACTCGTATATGATAAATACAACCGCAAATGTTAAGGCAAATATTTCATAGTCTAAATTATCCGCTTAACTTTACGTCTACTTTCTAACAATATTCTTTTAAAACAGACGAATAGGAATTATGTAACAGACACTGGGAAGATTAGATTGTGTTTTGTTGTTGTTTTTTTCTAATCGAAGTATCTTCCAAACGATTCAAGTTTATTAAAAAAGGAATATGAATTAAAGCTGAATAAATAAATGTGTGAGTGAAGAGAATATAAATTATTGCAAATTACATTGGATCATAAACCAACAAAATGTTATATGGGGTATTTACGTCAAAACAAGGGCATGAACTTTGAGTAAAATGCCAAATTTTACCAACCCATATATATATATATATATAGTAAATGCGATAGTTGTAAGGCCTACTGCACGTATTCACGATGAAGAAAATAATAAAAAAAATACCTCTATCTAAAAGGTTATAAAGTGTTGTAATGAACGATGCACACTAAATCCTTACAGGGAAGTGGGCGTCAACAAGCCAGATGAAAAAACGGAGAAAAACAGCAGAACTAACTATTCAGTTATCAGTGCTTTTGATGGAATGTCGACAACTGAATAACATGATATTGCAATCCATTTCGTTCAGTGTAAATATATTCCATTTATTCGAAAGATAGCAATTGAGAAATAATATGATTTTTAGCAGATGTATCATACAATGAAACAGTATTATTTTGCAAGATGACAAGGTTTCGAACACAATTTATTGCTGTTCATAATCATATCAATAGTAACTACACAATTGTGAAACTTTCGTTCTTATAGTTTTCCTCATTTTTTCCTTTTCGTCGTGAGGGTAGTAGAACTCTTTAGATGTCCGGGACAAGTGTCGAATCATTTCTGTTGCATGTATTTTCAGTTGATTCGATAAGCAAAGGTTGCATTATCAATCTCTCCCTCCACCCTGTTATACTGGATTTTAGAACAGTCATCTTATCCCATCTTAATAGCATGTGATGCCATAGCTGAACTATTCTCCAGATTTCTTATCTTATTCGGATCATGATGAAATCCTGTAACCAATCAAATCCCTAAAAACCAACACTTGAATATCGATGAGATGCGCATTAGCGACTTGCCCTATTCACGCAGGTAGTTACCTGGGGTTCTAGTGAGAAGTCATGACCAGTAGGGTGCAGCAGGTCGGGTGTGAGGACAAATACTCGCCGAAGACATTGGCTGGTGGTCACGCTATGTCGTGAATTAGTAAAAGTTAGAATTCATGGGCCATTGGATCGGGTACCAGTGGCTTAATGGTTTATGAGCTCGCCTTGTAACCAGAAGGTCCTGGGTTCGAACTGCAGTGATGGGTGCGCAATATGAAGAGTCCCAAACTAGGACGAAACAGCTGTCCAGTACTCCCTGGGGGTTTTCCAATGGTTCTTTAACCAATGTCAGCTGATGATGAAATCCTGTAACCAATCAAATCCCTAAAATCCAACACTTGAATCTAGATTTTGTAGGTTTTTGTGCTCCGCTAGTCTGACTGACTCCGTTCTACTACTCTGACTTATGTATTGGACCTGACAATTATTGCAGGGTATTAGATAAACTAAATTGTTTTCTTTTTTAATTGGCTCCACAGGATCCTTTAACCGACAAAGTTTGTTTCTAATTGAATTTGTGTGCTTGAATTCCAGGCATTTTTATTCCTGGATTATTAGGAATTCTGTTTAAGGTTTCTGAGGTTCCTTATTTCCATGGAGGTGGTACCGATAATTTAAATTCCTTATTGTTATTGTCATTCTGTGGATATTTGTCATTATTAATATCACTATTACTGTCATTAATATTAATTTTAACATTCTCCTGCATACTTCCTGATTGGTTTATCAGAATAACTTCTAAGTTTTAAAGTTCCTCTTATATGCTTCATTTCCTGTCGCAGACTTGCCTTGGTACTATATAGTTTTTGTGCCCTATCACTTAAGCATTTGAGCAGTCCTCTTCTTGCTAACATAAGGTGGGATTATCGAAAATCCAAATATCGGATTGAATGTGTGGGTTTCCTGCAAACACTAGTGTTTAACTTCCCATCTTCTTTCACTTGTACGTTACAATCTTACATTGGAAGCTCCCCCTATTGACTTTCCATTTCACAAGTGAGTTAAACTGCCACTACTTTCGAGTTGATGTGTTCGAAAAATTTATTAATATCCCGTGTTTTAAGCACGGTGGATGTATTGTTGCTGCTATATTTTGACTAAACTAACGTACACGTATATCTTAGTACTTCTTCGCCTTTATAATTGTGTGCTAACGTTGTGATTACTCGACGTCCACAACGTAATTCAAAAGGCACTTGCGAAGGAATACGATAGTGTATTATTGCAGCAATCAAAATTCAAAAATCGAGGGAGTACAAAAGTATCAATTGTTAACATGCAAGATTTAGAGTAATAACAAATCAAAGTACAATTACACAATGAAAGTATACTGCGATGATGAGTAATAAAAGAGGTCACTACAATAGCCCCTCCGTAGAATGCAGGTAAATGAAGTATACCTGTATTCGGAATGATATTGTAAATTACAAGGACAGAAAAAAAATATGAAAACCGAATTGAGGCTTTTAAGTTTTCTGAGGTTCGATTATAACTGTATATATTCGAAAATGTTAACAATTTTGAAACGAACCGAAATGTTTAGAAAGTTGTGCAAAATGTAACAATAAAACCAGAAAAATTATTAGAATAATAATGGGGTTGTTATTGTAAGGAGTTACAGAATAGATTTATATCTTACATGCAGTTAATAGTACCGTAATAAGGTAGTATGGAAATGAATTAGAAATAAATTGTCTGTACAAATCTTTGTGGCCAATGTACTCGTCTGCCTGATCTTGTGATTCCTTCTGTTTTGTTAACCGGAATATCACCAGATTTTGAATCTTGAGATGATGTTGATTTGGGTAAACATTCAGTCATCTCTATTTCCATGAAAGCTGGTTTTACGCGATCGATGCTTACAATCTCGTGTTTTCCTCCGCGCTCGACAGTGATGATTTTGCTTGTTCTGCTTATTACTTTGAATGGTCCGTCATAAGGTGGTTGAAGTGGTTTCCTTACACCGTCGTGTCGTATGAAAACATGCGTGCAATTTTCTAGTTTTTTCAGGCATGTATGCTTGGTTGAGCTGATGTCGCGGTGGGTGATATCTTAAAAGGCTCATATGTTGTCTCAGTTGTTGTACAAAAGTAGTTTCGTCAGCTGGAACTTCAGTGGCTGGGTTGAAATATTCTCCAGGTAGTCGTAAAATAGTTCCATAAACTAATTCTGCTGGACAACATTTGATATCTTGTTTTATTGTCGAACGTATTCCAAGAAGTACAAGAGGTAATTTATCGCTCCACTTATCATCGTCCTTCACTGCCATCAATGATGCTTTCAGTTGACGATGAAATCTCTCCACTAAGCCGTTTGAACTGGGATGATATGCAGTAGTACGTATACGTTTGATTCCCAGTAGTTCTGTGAGTTGTTGGAATAAATGGCTTTCGAATTGGGCACCTCTGTCTGTAGTAATAATGGTGGGCACTCCGAAGTTGGAAATCCAATTTTGTATGATGCTCTTTGCAACAGTTTCAGCAGAAAGATCAGGTAAGGGACAAGCTACTGGCCATCTCGTAAATCTGTCAATACACGTTAAAATGTACGTAAAGCCATTAGATGGTGGTAACGGTCCAACGATGTCAATATGTATGTGTTGGAACCTACCATCAGGTTCTGGAAACTGGCCATTAGGCGAAACTGTATGCCGTTGTACTTTTGACTTTTGGCAGGCTAAACATGATCTGGCCCACTGTTTAATCTCCCGATTCATATTCGGCCATACATATCGGTCACTTATCAGTTTAACTGTTGCTCGGATGCCAGGGTGAGAAATGCCATGTACTTTGGAAAAAACTGATCTTCGCATTTCTAGTGGGACAAAAGGGCGCGGTTTACCTTTGGAAACATCACACGTAATAGTTCGGCCTTCATCAAGCATAACATCTTGCAAACGTAAGGAAGTACTCGTGCTATATTTTATTTTTTTCAGATCCTCGTCCATAGTTTGCAGTCTAGCCATATT
>OX235272.1:29659876-29676864 GCA_944472155.2 Trichobilharzia szidati | reverse complement strand
CTGTCTTTATGTTATGTATGTGAATATGAGGACCTTGTAGACTACGAGCGAATCTAACTAATGCGCTGGCTAATCTGTCTTAATCGCACGTCAACAACAACAACAATAATACCGCCGGGCACGCAAGACAAATAAAAGAGAAGACTGGACGTTGATATGAGAGCTTTTACTGTCTCAAACAACAGTCGAAAAATGTTAAACAACAACTCCGTATTTATACAATTAGAAAAATCAATGTCACATTTTAAAAATATTAACGACCTTGGGAATTCAGTAATTTAAATCAATAATCACGCAGATGCGTGAAATCAATGATTATGCTAGTGTGTGAAATAAATAATGAATATTAATGCTTCACCTGCGTATATATTACCTCCCCCTTTTAAAAAGAATCTTGCAAACAGTTTAGTATCTTTTTTCCTTGGGGTCGATTTGGAAATGAACTGTTTGTGTTCGTTTGCGCTGGGATCGTCGGGTGGGTAGCATCTCTTGTTTTGCTTCTGGTTTGACTGGTGGTATTTTGAAAGTTTCCAGTAGTAAATCCAGTGGCAATTTAGGTTCTTGGGATGTAGTATATCGACGTCGTATCTGATTTTTATGTCTTATCCACCATTCATCCCCAACTTTAACCTTGTACATTACAGTTCCATGTCGACATTCTATCAAGCCTTCGGCCCATTTTCTGTTCCTCGGTCGATAATCGCGCACATAGACGGCATCACCCTTGCGGTAATACGTCAGACTATTTCTTCGTTGATGTGACGAAGATGGTAACATGGAGTGGTGATGAGTTCGTAGCATTCGACCCATTAGAAGTTCTGCAGGGCTTTTCTTCTGTTCTGCCAGTGGTGTAGTTCGGTATACAAAAAGAAAGTTTTGTATTGCTTCCGGTTTCGCCCCTCCCCCTGCTTTCAACAACGCTCGTTTGAAAGTGTCGACAAATCTTTCTGCCTGACCGTTGGATTGAGGGTGATAAGGTGGCGTCCGCACGTGTTGTATACCGTTTCTCTTGCAAAATTCCTGGAACGCTTGTGCGGTGAACTGACTGCCATTGTCAGACACGATGATTTCTGGTATACCGTGACATGCGAAGATCTTTTCCAGGACTGATACTGTTCTGCTGCTAGACGGTGGTGTCACTTGTACTACCTCCGGCCACTTTGAGTAAGAGTCCACGAGAACCAAGTAGTATATACCTTCTATCGGCCCAGCAAAATCCACATGTAGGCGGGACCATGGTTTTGACGTGGGCCATGCTCTCGGTGGCGGATCTTTGGCTGCCATGACAGACATCACTTTCAATTTTTGAGCAGAGCCTCTCTTGCTGGAGCTAACAGTTGCTACTTTGTTGCTACCAGACATCGAAGCACTTTTGGCGCAGCCATACTCACTATGACGATTCGAAGTTGGTTTTTCATTAATCACGTCATTCTTTCTAATGGGCTTAGGTTTAATATATCTGTCTCTGATTTCTGGTTTTCTTGTTGAGGGCTCAATACTTTCAATCTTCTGGCATACACTGCTTAACGGAATCTCTGACAGATGCAGCTTCTCGAACCAGTCTAAACCCAAGAGGTCAAGGTTTGAATTGTTGATGTAGCATGTGCCGACGAAATGACTATCGCGAAAATCAACGCTGCATTTTATTTCTCCATTCAATCGAAGTCTTCCACCACATGCGCTAATTGCTATCTGATTTGTCTTCTCTATGGCAGGGCATCCCAACTTCTGCCACAATTTCTTTGATATTATTGTAATATCGGATGCTGTGTCGATTTGTAGGCGTGCCGGCCGTGTATTAATCGTCAGATTGATATATTTGCGAGGTGCCGGAGTACTACTATGATATGTGGCAGTAACACCCAAAGACTTGAGCTTGTTCCGCCGTCTGGGTCGACTACGAGATCTGGGTTGGTTGTTGTGTTTGCAGTAGCCATCTTTGTGACCAACAGTATGGCATCGACGGCATTTATGCTGTTTGAATGGGCACAATTTTGCAAAATGCCAGGAGCCACAGTGCCAGCAGGCTGATGGTGGTTTATGCTGAGGATGAAGCGGTGCGGTTGATGTCGACGGTACTGGATGCACCGCATGCACTTCTGCTGCATTTTGGCTGCCAGACTGCACCAAGACGGTATCGTTGTGAATGTTGATTAAACGCTGATATTCTTCACCGACGTCTTTCAAAGTCATTCGTGGATCTTGTTCCAGACGATTTAATAGACGTGTGCGTATATCAGCAAATTTGGGAGACTGCAAACCACAAATGAAAATCAATACCTTGAACTGGTCTTCTGAGAGTGATTTCAATTTAAAACGTTCACACGTGCGATTGACTATACCCAACTGAGTATGGATATCATCATTTTCGTTCAGAGATAGTTTCATGCAATGATATCGAATGTTGAATAAAGATCTCTGATCACCGAACTGATGACGAAGGGTATGGACAGTTTCATCGAATGATCTTTCGCTGGGCTTCTGTGGCAGAATTAAGTTGCAGTATTTATCTAGCTCATCTGCTCCCAATTTACGAAGTAGAAGCCGTACTTTCCAGGCATCATCTTTATCCGCAAAGTCTACTCGAAATAGGTCTTCATATCTGCGAAACCAAGTGTCAAAAGTGACGTTCGCATCTGGATCATAAACAAATTCTGAGATGCTGCTACCAATGCTGTCGTTGGCTGTAGATGAATCAGCAGAGCGTGATATTTGTAGACCAGCAAGCATTTCCATCAATTTTAGCTGCTGTTCCATTAGTTTCTCTAAACGCAGTGGGTCCATCTTCAGCAAACCCGTCGCCAAATTTGTTATGTATGTGAATATGAGGACCTTGTAGACTACGAGCGAATCTAACTAATGCGCTGGCTAATCTGTCCTGATCGCACGTCAACAACAACAACAATAATACCGCCGGGCACGCAAGACAAATAAAAGAGAAGACTGGACGTTGATATGAGAGCTTTTACTGTCTCAAACAACAGTCAAAAATGTTAAACAACAACTCCGTATTTATACAATTAGAAAAATCAATGTCACATTTTAAAAATATTAACGACCTTGGGGAATTCAGTAATTTAAATCAATAATCACGCAGATGCGTGAAATCAATGATTATGCTAGTGTATGAAATAAATAATGAATATTAATGATTCCCCTGCGTATATATTAAGTATACATTTAGGTGTCCTTCTGAAGTAGGGGACTCATACCATGTACTTGCATTCGGGGAGTTTGTTATTTAAACTTCGGCATTAGGCAAATATTCAGCTTCCGTTTTTTTTTAAATTTTATTTATTCTCTTATTTCGCAGAAGCCATTCGAACTCAGGAGCCTTAGCAATAGAGTGCTGTCCCACAGATAAGGGCGGTTCTCATATGTCCCCACCATCATATCCGCTGGATAGCAGTCACCACCCTCCCACCTTTTAATCTGCTAGGCCCTGGTGAAATACTCCTTTTGTTTTCAGAAAAAGATTTTTTTATTGCTAAATGTCATATAGACAGTTTTTGCCTTCACTAGCTAACTCAACGAAACTCATGGTGTGAATGACTACTTTCAGTCAGCCATTTTGTATGTATCATCCCTAACAGCATTTTATAAATATATATGTACAATAAAAAAGTAAGGAAATCAGAGATTTGCAGTTTACCTTCTAGATTTTAGTTACCAACATATGAAACGAAGGGGCAATATGAAATGGTACAACTTCAAGCTTTATTTTTTTCCCAGATATTTGTAATTTATCCAGCACATACTTGGATGTTTTTGTTAATGCGAAGACAGTATTTCTATATTTCTTTATGTGCTCCATTGAACGACTAGCTATCAGATTGTACTCACTAACTAATGTCAGAGAGGACAGCAACCATGTGATTTCACCATAAATCAAATTCATGTAATGTAAATGATACTTATCCATGCCTGTACAACTGGTGTGTCCTACATAGATAGGAATATATATATAGAAGATTTAGTCGCTCTCAGTAGATGGTAACGGATGGAAAAGAGAGTCGCTTGCTTAATATTTGCTTTTAACAGAAGAGAAAGTGTGATAGACGTTTTGGAGGTTCCAAATTTCTTCAAAATTAATCTGTAGAATTTCACCAACTGTATGATGGTACCCTATCTCATATCCGTATTCGGCGTGCCTAGCATAAAGAATTATTCACCATAGGTAATATAAATTCACCTGATAGGTATACATCTCCAGATATTTCTCGATGCAGCCGAAGGTGTTTGAAGGAATACAATCTCAATCCTTGCTTGAAAAGACCATTTCCAGTTTCTCCGAGCGGACCTGGTGGTGACGAAAACTGAAGGGACCAGTTCAACACCACTAACAGCCGAGGCGAACTGAACCAGATCTTGTGGATAGACCGATTAGTAGACCTTATGATGACTATGACGCAGCTATAAAAAATCTACAACTGTGACTTTCCTTACTGGGTTGTTTTGGACTCTTTTTAGAATGGATATGTACTCTTACATACTAAGTTATTTTTAACTTGATTGATTATTGTTTCGTTGCAAATATATGCACTCATGTCAACTACTTTTACTTATCATTTCGGAGACATTGCGTAGTTAACGAGAATGATAGGTGATTTTGACATACTTATGCGAAGTGCGTCAGTTTTAAACCGTTATTATTCCTCAGTGCGTCATCAAGCCTTGCGTGAAATGTTTCAGTTACTTTCAATCCGGTTGCGCATAATATTGGTATTCACTGGTGTCAAGAAGAAAATAGCTGTTGGATATGTGCTTGCAATGGAATAACGAAATATTACTTAGCGGACGTAGGTTGTGTACGTACACGACTTGTATTGGTAGTCTAAGCAGTTCGAGTACACTATGAAACGTATATCCTCTCTATCATAAGTATTCCATTATCCTTATGTTGCATTTAATACCATTGTGTCAAAGGAAATCGTTGGGTAAGAAGTTATAATAATAATAGCTTTATTCCAAACAGTATTTGTGGTACATGTATGGAATTTTCAGCGTGCATTACAATATTGTATCTAATTACCTCATAAATTTTATAAAACTTTAAAAATAAAAAGCAACAACAACCAAAAGAAAAAAAGAGAAATAAAAAAGATCAGCATTGCATTCACATATTTAAACAATGCACCACAGGATATGAAATATAAAATTAGTGTGTAATAGAATATGTGAGCAACAATATAATAGTAACAAAGAAAGGAGAACAAAAGCTAGTGGGAACTATTTGTTAGAGTGCCGCAGTAAGTTGATAGTGTCACACGTAACAGTTTTCTCATCACATAACAGCTGTGCCATATAAGGTATTGTGGAGTTTTTGTACTTGGTAGTCCTGGCATATAGCCTCCTATAGTTGCTTCTAGTTCTACCAGATGAAATGCAAGGAAAGAGCTGCGTATAGGGAGGGTGTTCGGGGTCTGACAATATAGAATTCGCTAGTTTCTTACATGACATTATATGTCTATCCACAATGGTGTTAACCAGTTGGTTTAACGAAATCCCACTTCCCCTACTAACAGCTTTTAGTGCCCTACGCAGCAAAGCAAAATCTTTCTTAAGTAGTCCAGGAAAGATTAATGGGGAGCAGTAAAGAGGGATGGTTAGAATACAAGAATTGACAAACTGAGAAAGCAAAGACTGCTTTATACCAGACTACCTTAACTTCCTAACGTAGAACGTTAACCGAAACACCTTTCTAGTGACTAGCAAGATGTGAGAGGACCAGGAAAGATCGGAGGAAATACTCAGTCCAAGGTACTTGACATTAGATGTAGTTTCAACCTCTATGTCGTCAATGATAGTGGGACCATGTGAGCTAGCTAGTTGTTGCAGGTCACGTTTTCGCCTGAAAGTGAAATTTACTACTTGACATTTAGACGGATTCAGCTTAAGACCGTTTGAAGAGGACCACTGACTAATTTCCGAGAGAAAGTTGTTTAATTTGGAACAGTCTGACTGAGAGTTGACAGGCATGGAGACAGAGAGGTCATCAGCATACTTGACAAAAGTGGCTACATCAGAATGGGGCAAGTCATGTAAGAAAAAAGAAAACAGAAAAGGAGAAAGAACAGCACCTTGAGGAACACCAGCTAAAGTAAGTGAGGTAGTGGAGGACTTTCCATTGTAGACAGTGTACTGCTTCCTATCAGAAAAATAGGAATGCAACCACTTATTTGTCCAGTTCTCACTCTGTGTTGCAGCAAACTTACCTATCAAGAGAGACCTAGGAACAGAGTCAAATGCAGATGTGTAATCAAGAAAGGCACACCGAACATATTTGGCTCCTCTATCTAAACTAGAGACTATATCATGATATAGAACAACAGCGGCATCTAAGGTACACCTACTATGTTTATAAGCAAACTGGTTGGGGTCATTAAAAGGCTTTAAAGAGGGTTCAAGATCAAGTAAAATAAGTCTTTCCATAACTTTTAAAAAAGGTGAGGTAATAGCAATCGGTCGAAACTTAACAGTAGGTCCACTTGTTGATTTAGGCACTGGAACAACCTTGATATTTTTCCATGAGTCAGGAATAATACTTTTGGAAAAAGATTCATTGAAAATGTCGGTTAATGGGTAACATAAGATGTCAGCACACTTCTTAAGGATAACAGCAGGAACTCCATCAGGACCAAGGGACTGAGTAGGTTTGAGAGATTGAAGACACTTAAGGACATCATTCGTGTTAAAACATGAGAAGCAGTCATTATTTATACTATTAGATTTGGGAATCATAACATCTGCAGGGATACATATGAAGGATTTATTAAGCATATCAACATCAACAGAAGTATCATTCATTATTTGCTTACCACCTGTGATTTCCTTTAATAGCTTCCACATATTAGATGAGGATTTACATGAAAGAAACTTCTGGTTATAGAGAGCATTTAGTCTTTGTAATTCGGCTTTAATCAAAGTGTTCATTCTCTTAACACCAGATTTATTTTTCATTTTGTACAACCTCTCTTTTTCACGGCGAAGCTTTTTGAGTTGAGAAGAGGAGAAGCGGTCGAATTTTAAGAAGATTGTCTCTTTTGGACAACAAACATCAAGACAGAAATTAAGATAATGTGTTATGTTACTAATTGTGTTATCGAGAGCTTGTTCAGTAAACAAGTCCCAGTTTGTGTCTTTTAACATTGTCCTTAGATTCTGTATGTTGTCATGTGAATAACATCTGTGTTGTGTTTTCTTTCCAAGGTAGGAGAAGACCCTTTTGTGCTGCTTTCCATATACTTTGGGCAATATTCTTATGATGCAGTGATCAGAATTAAGTAGTGGGGCTCTTTTCCGAGCTTCAAATATTCCTATGTCATTTGTAAACACAAGATCTAGAATATTATCCATTCGAGTCGGGAAGTTGACAATGTTATCATGACCAAGTGAAATAAGGAAGCTGTGATCACTAGAATTGAAATCTCCAGTAACTATAGACAAGGAGTTTCCGAAGGAGGTGGCAGCAAGGGAGGTAAATTCATCCGCAAATAAAGACAATTCAGTGGAATTGCATCCAGGCGCAATATAAATGTTCGAGATGTATATGTAGTTATATTTTGACAAATGTTTAGGTCGACATTTAACGGTGAGGCAGTCAATGTTGTCACTAGAGAATTTGAAACATACTTTATTAGATGTACACCATTGTGAATTGATGAAGATGGCGACACCGCCACCACGTTTCTTCCTAGAACTACACCGATCTTGTCTGAATAATTTGAAATCATGCAGATACACTAGATTGTCATCGTATAGATCATGTAGCCATGTTTCTTGAAGTGATATGATCCCAGTATTTCGATATATAATGGAAGACACGAGTGATTGAAGACAGTTAATCTTGGCTGGCAGGGAGCGACAATTAGTACTCATAATTGCAGGAACAGTCATAAATTGAATAGGGGTATTTTTTAAGGCTCTTTGCCACCCGGCATGATGCTTTTTTTGTCTTTTTTATGGTATTTCCGATCAGTAGGTTTTAAGGATATTAAATACTCACGAGAATAAATAATCCGATTAGAGGACATATTTGAATAAGATTTAATTATTTAAAATGAATTGGAAATGAGCAATTAGATGCAATATGATTTGTAATGTATAAGGTATTTGGTAGCCCAAGATTTAAGCAGGCTTGATTGTACACAGTACTTTGATGTGAGTATGGAATTTTCAGTATGCGATACTGGTGACCCAAATTTAGCAGACCGACCATTGATATCAGGTGTGCGTCGGCAGGGGATCGAATCACGGACCATGTGCATGGCCAGCGAGTGTCCTAACCGCTGTGTTATCATTGTGTACCAGTAGGCTCTTACATGACCACATCAACACCTAGACTTAGGTATTAGTTGACCACGTCACTATACTTCAACGGTTATTTTCTTGTCATAAAATACGGCGACTTATTACAAAGGCTATTGTTGAGCATATCGCCTGTTTACAGTTTACCAAAGGAAACAGTTGCTGAAAAGTAATAATAGTAGCCCATCATGCCCAAATTCAGTCACGTGTAAATATGACATTTTACGCATATTACATCTTCTGACCTCGAGAAACAATAAGTATTTTATATGAATGGAGTGAAAACTTTTTAGAATATTTATTTCGATAAATACACTCACAATATCACGAATATTTCATCATTCACAAACACATTATCCGTTTTAATTTCATTAGAATGTCTAAATGCACTGAATGACTGCGGAAGTGAAGACCGTTATCTGGAAAATAAGAAGACAAAACTTCGGGAAAAGAAGTGGTGAGTTGAATAAAATCTTAAAACACACTACCTACCAATTAAATGACTGTCTCTCAGTTGTCGTCTCACAAATTAATCATCTCGCTTTCCTGTCTGACTGAATTTTTGTAAGCATCATGAAATCATAGTTACCCCGATATTCAAAGCCCTTCCTAGTCATTTACGTTAAATGTGTCCCAATAATGGGAATTATTTAGCATTTACTATCATAAATGACATTTTACAACGAATTCTGACATGTGGAATGCACTTCAGCATGTCAATTCGATGAAAAGACAGCAGTTAATCAACACACTGAGAAAGACTATTCCAATCCACCTCCACTTCTTCCTGCATATTTGTTGCACAATTGGTTCCTGGTTGATTCGTCCCCAGAGATCACTACTGCTGATCATTTCCGGCCGTCTGGTCTTGAGTATTGCGTGAAGACAGCTGAGGGCGGAAGCCTGCAGTTTGTTCGAAGTGCCCTGCGTGACGTGCCAAGTCCCTGATCCGTATGGTAGCACCAACTTCACATTAAAGTTGGAAATCCGAATCTTATTTTTCACGCCGAGCGCTGTTTATCTCCACACAGACTTGAGAGAAATGAAAGCTTGCCTTGCTTTCCCGATCCTCGCCTTGACATTCTCGTCAATTCCGCCTATAGTTGAGAAGATGCTCCCAGGTTGGTAGGTAAAGGAGGTTGCTACTTTCAGATTACTCCCATTTATGCTGATTGTTGTTGCTGTTGGCCAAATAATCTTCATCACCTCTGCTTTCTCTATGTTCACCTGAAGTTTTATCTTTGATGCTTCTTTTGCCAACTCGTTGCTTTTCACTTGCATATCTTCCAGTTTGTGGGAAACCAGACATATATCATCGGTGAAGTCCAGATCCTCCAAGTATTTTGTGTGGGTCCATTCTATACCCGTTTCCTCACTGCCCGCTGTCTGTCCCATTATCCAGTCTAACGCAATCAGGAAAATCATTGAATAGTAGGCAGCCAGCTTGTCTCACTCCCGTCTTCACTTCAAAGGATTTCGTGTGTTTCCCGCTGTGGATAACTTGGCATGCAGCATTATCGTACAACTGTTGGATGAGGTGTATAATTGTTGGCAGCAACCCGTAGTAGCAAAGTAGTTGCCAAATCACCTCTCAATCGACGCTGTCGAAGGCCTTTTCAAAGTCAATGAAGTTGAGGTAGAGAGCTGACTGCCATTCCAAGCTCTGTTCAATGATAATACGTAGTGTTGCGATTTGATCGGTGCATGACCTGTTTCTCCTGAATCCAGCCTGCTCCGGTCGAAGCTTTTCATCCACGGCGTGTTTGATTCTCTCCAGGATGATGCGGTTTAGTACTTTGCTTGAGATAGAGAGGGGCATAATGCCACACCAGTTCTTGCATTGACTTAAGTCTCCTTTCTTTAGTATTTTGAATAGGTAGCCTTTCTTCCAACCTGCAGGTACCTTGCCATCTTTCCACAGCGGTAGTGTCATACAGTCCGCTGGTATCTCTGGGTTCATTTCCGATGTTTCTGGTCCTGCTGCTTTTCCAGCTTTTAGCATCTTGACTGCCTTCAGTATTTGTGTTCCCGTCGGAGAATTGATGTCCACTGGTAGTTCTGCTTACGCTGTTGGTATTATTGGGCGCGTTGTAGGTGGCGGTCGGTTCAGAAGTTTTTTGAAGTGCTCAGTCCAGTGTTAACGTTGTTCCGCCTCTTTGGTGATTGACTCCCCCTTGTCATCCTTCACTGGCTTAATTTGTGTTGAACTTCTCCCCGATGGGAACATAGTTGTTTGGTAGGGTGTTGCGAGGTCCCCCTTGCCTGCAGCTTGTTCTGCTTCAGTTGCCATAGCTTCATGATATTCTCTTTTGTCTTCCCTGGCACTTTTCTCTACTATTTTGTTCTGTGTATTGTAGCTTGCATTCAACACTTGTTTTTGTTGCTCATCGATGCACTGGATAATCTTTTGTTTCACCATCCTTCTCTATTCTATTAGTCTCCATGTGTCTGTAGTGAGCCACTGTTTGTGCTGTCTCTTCTTTCTGCCCGGAACTTCCATGCAGGTTTGACTCCACACTGCTTTCAGACTGTTCCAGTGCTTTTCAACCCTGGTCTCTTCGCTAGTGACTTACGGCTGCAGTGAAGATGTCCTTTGTATCCTGGTCCTTCACTCTTTGAGTGTTGAACTTGGCTTGTGGTCTATCTGCAGCTCATGTTTCTGTGAAAGCTTTTAGTTTGATTTGGATTGTCCCTTGTACGAGTTAGTGGTTTGAGCCGACGTCTGCTCCTTTTCTTACTTTTGTGCCATGTAAGGGATTATGGGAAATTATCATCTGAATTGATAACAACCAGTGGTGTCCGTCCGAGATGTCCACTTTCCCCATTTCTGTTTAACTTCATCATAGATATGTTAATGGAAGTATCCTTAACTGAACTTAACGACTTAGGAATAGACTTGTTACCAGGGAATAGTCTTATGGACTTTGAATATGCAGACGACATAGTCCTGTTAGGGGAGGATGCTGACAAAATGCAGAGTCTTCTGAACACCTTGAGCAGCAATCTTCGTATGTTTGGCATGCGATTAGCCCCTGTAAAATGTAAGATGCTGCTACAGGACTGGACTACGTCAACTCCTAGCTTAGTGATAGAACATGTTGACCAATTCACCTATTTGGGAAGTTGTATCAGCACCAACGGATTGATTGGCGACGAAATCCCAGCACGGATCCAAAAAGCTTGGGCTGCTTTCGCTAACTTACACCGTCTCTGGCGTAGGCCTGACATCCGGCTGTCAACCAAGGGGCGTGTGTACTGCTCAGCAGTCCGCTCAGTCCTTCTATATGGTGGTGAGACGTGGCCATTGAGAGCGGAAGACATGAAAAGATTGTCTGTTTTTGACCACAGATGTTTACGATCTCTTTCTCGCGTTAGGTGGTATAATAAAGTAAGTAATGTTGACGTTAGGCGTAGAGTGTTGGGCAAAGAGGGAAAATCAATCGAAGAGGCTATAAAGTTACATAGATTGAGATGGCTAGGTCACGTGCTGCGCATGCCTAGCCATCGCCTCCCCCGACGGGCATTACTAGCTGATATAGGTGCAGGTTGGAAAAGAGTAGGCGGTGGCCAAACAAAAACATGGCATCAATCCATGAAATCCCTGACAGTTAAACTGAGTCAGGTAGGGAAATGCAGACTTCCGGGTTGGGGCCCTCGGGACTCTAAGAATCAATTGGCTGGAGACAATAGGTGACATGGCTCAAAATCGTTGTCAATGGTGCAGATGTATTCAGTCTCTATAATCCTACATATTCCTTTCTACCATTACTCATTCTGTTTCACTCTTATACTTGTCAAAACTCTATTGATTCTCTTCACTCATTTTCTTGTCTACGTTTGTGTGCTCTTTGGAACGTGGCAACTAGAACTGCTGCACTTTAGTGCCAAGTTCTATGTTGAATCCAGCCAGCCAGCAGCAAACTTTTGTGCAGTCATCGTTCTATCGTTCGCTGTTTTTTAGAAGACAGAGAAAAACTATCAGAAATTTTGTGTACAATAACCTTGTGGTTGGTTCTGTATTGGCGCAAGAATATAGGATTCTTGAATCACCAATTTGTGTTCTGGTTTTTCGCGTTGGTTATTGACAATAGTTTCTGAAAGTCTTCTAAGAACAGCGTTAAGTCCAGGGTAGTTAGACCTGGACATTGATAATAAATGTTTATAAATGTATATAACTGTATAGTAAACATTACCTATATTCTAGTTGTGTTTTCATGTATTTTTGCGAAGTCTTAGAATTTATTTAGTGTCATAATGTATATTATTGAGTTTAAGCGTTATAGTGTTCTAATAGCTAATGCGTTTTAGAAATAAGTGGTGCGGTGTGATTGGCATAGTTATTGGAATGAAACAGTTTTTATAGCAAGCGTTTGAAGGTTATAATAGAGTGACAGGTCCTTATTTCTAAGGGTAAACTGTTCCAGATCTTAGAATACATGACTATGAAGAAGTTTGCATGGAGTGCTGTCTTACAGTTTTTCCTAGATACCGTGCACGTTTGGTTATGCAGGTTGTAGGAGCCTTCCGGTGAGAACTGTATCTCCTTACTGTCTGAGAATGATATTTTATGCAAGACTTTAAAGAAGAATGTTAGATTAATGCTGAGTCGTCTCATCCAGAGTGGGTCGATACCTAGAGTTATACACCTTGATGTGTAGTCCTTTTCGCAGTCAAATCCTAGTAGTTTAGACGTAAAGTATCGTTGGACACTTTTATTTTAAATCTGTCACTTATGCGAATAAATGGACAATATTCTAATAGAGGTCTGACACATGTTTTATATAATATAAGTTTCGCTTCGTAGTTGTAGAAATTCCTGAGTATGCATCCTAAGAGCATCCTCGATTTAGGTTTGGCTTTCTAGGGACATTGTAAAGATCTTAAGTAATAAAGAGGAAATGTCAGAACCACCGTGTTTATAAAAATACGATGGTATGTCGTCAATACCAGCACTACTAGAGTTTTCAATGGCTTGGTTAATATTAGATTAAGTGAAATCAACTGTACTGATTTGTTTCAGCGTTGAAGAAGAAGGGAGTTCCATTGTAGATTGTACACCGAGAAGTGGACTTGTGGGCTTAAGCCTCCAAAGCCTCAGGATGGTCGGGGGTGGGTGCCTTGCGCTGCGGGTTGGCCACCCCTTCCCCCCCACACTTGAAATGCTCCCATATGACCGGCCGTCTCACATAGCCTCTCCTGAGGAAGTCCTACTCACTGCCTACACGTGGCGGAGGTGTTTTTCACCAAAGTGAGAGGGCGAAAGCGGATGCCCGGCGCTCTTCACCGGGTTGACTGTCCATTGGATGACAGTCTAGGGGAAATGGCTAAACCCTGATTCCAAACCTCCAACTACTGGCGTATGAAGCCCACTGGAGCTCACCGGCAGACGTATGGACAAAGGGCTTGTTGGATGTCCTGGATGTCTGGCCCCATTCAAAAAGGCGTATGAACCGAACTCCGGTCACCGGCTGCCAATGGATAGTGGACTCCCTACTCCACTCCTACTGCCTTGTAGGTCACACTTGGTTGTGTAAAGGCTAGAGTTGCACTCTCAAACAAAAGGCCAAGCGATTCTGGGGACATCACTCGTACCAAATTCCCATCAAACTTCATGAACTCTCTTACAAACGTCGCCTTCGGTGGTTTGGCCATGTTCTGCGCCGACCAGATGACGATCTGGTGAAATCAGTTCTAAATCTCTCGCCATCACCATCTTGGCGATGTCGCAGGGGTGGACAGATGAAAACATGGCTTGGTACAGTCAAGGCTGATACGGACTCCATCTGTGGAACAAGAATTGGATAACCCTGTCGCAAAACCTTGCATCAGATCGCCGCGCCTGGGCAGCGATGATTCGAGATGTTCATGAAGCCGGCTCATTCTCTCGTAGGAGATAGCCGAAGTAAAGTAGAGTAAGTAGTTAGCTGCAAACGTCTCGTTAAACAGTTCACACATGTCTGCATGGTTGCTGTATAGTTTACCCTTGTTTATAAGGAGAGAAATTTTGTGGCTTTGGCGATTCATTCGTTTCTTTAGGATTTCTGTGGGAGCACCTACTCTGGTGGTGCTGGCTAGTGCGGTGCATTCTTCATTTCTCACACGCAAGTTATGAGCTTGCGAGATGGAGCTAAGAGTACTAAGTATTGACCCTAGTGTACTAAAGTCGTGTCATCTGAGGTAACTTGTTGACAGTCTTTTCAGTTTTGAGCGATCTTTTGGTTGAATAAATTGCTTCTTGAATTTTGGGACTTTTACTGTTCGCATTGGGATCACAGCGTCTAAGCATGTGTTTGAGTTATAGTAAAATATGTCTACAGCTTTCGAGAGGTTATCAGTATAGAAGTACTCTCTCCATTCTGAGGATCTTAACATTGATTTCACTAAAGTCCAGTCTGCCTTACTGTAGTTCCTGTATGTTATTTGTTGTGAAGTAGGGTTATGGGCTGCAATGCTACTTGATGGAAGTGACAGTGCACACAGCACTGTTTTGTGGTCGCTCCCTGGAAACTCAGAACCTACCAGGGTTGATAGGGGACTTATATTGTGGCAGAAGGTTAAGTGTAGTACGCTATTACCTCTCATAGGGGTAGTGACAGTTTGTTTCCAGCCAAGTATATCCAGTGTGCCTAAGAACTTATCAAATTTAGTTGGGCCTGTGCGTATATCCCAGTTGATTTCTGGTAAGTTAAAGTCTCCACATAGGATCTTATGATCGTAGTGTAGGGTGGATAATTGTTCCAGAGTATTAATAAGTTGAGTCTCGTAATTACTAAAGGTGCCAGGTGCTCTGTAGGTGCATCCAATTAATGCTATTGCGTTATTTAAGTGTAAGTCAACCCATAAAGTCTCGGGCGTGTTAAGTGTACTACTTTCTAGCCGTGACACAGTAGGTGCATTCAGAAAGTACATGAGACAACGCCCTCCCTTACCACCTTCTCTGTCACACCGAAAGTGTGTGTAGTTATCTAAGCTTATCTCTTCATCCAGTATGTTCGAATTACACCAGGATTCAGTGATGACAATTATAGGGGGTTTGTATATTACTGTGAGTGCTCTGAGCATCGGTAGTTTATTTAGAACAGATCTAGCATTTATGAGGATTAGGTAAAGATGAGATTAGAAATAGCATTCGAAGTATTTCAGTTCGTTAATCAGCCCCGAATGTGGTTCAGCACCCAGTAATTCTGCTTGACATGACGACCCATTTTAGTGTCTCATTGTCCGGAACGTTGTAGACAATAGCACTCAGTTTTGCGTCGAGTCGTTTCGTTACTTCTGTAGTAACAAAGTTAATGAGGTTATCTACCTTAATTACCGATTCTGTGTCAAGTTTGTTAAGGTTTACAGTTTTCATGAGGATACTTAGAGGTGTCATCTCACAAACCTGATATCGCTGATCTGATATGATAATTTGGATATTTTGGTATTGGTTTCAGAAATTCCAGGATTTACTGACTTATTGTTCTTTATTTCTCTTAACTCGGCCTTAGGTTCTTCTAAAGACAACTTTAGAAGTTCTATTTCTGAAGATAGTACTGAAACACAGCTTGAAGGCTGGAGTTTATCGATAAGCACATAAGGTGTAGGGAGGAGTTCTGTATGAGAAGAGGGTACTGAATTTTTGGGAGTAGTGCTAATACTAGCTGTCAGTACAGTTTTATCCTAAGTTATGCTTGAGTGCCTTAACTCCTTAATGTAAAAAGTCAAACGAAATATTCTTTCAGAAATCGCTAAGACACGGGAACACCATGATAGGTCAAAAGAAATAATTAATCCAAGATACTCAACTTCAGACTTGATTTCTGTATCACTATCATCAATTTTGCAAAAGTCATAGGAATCAACAGCTTCATTTAACTTTCTTTTACATCGGAAACTGAAATCACCAGTCTGACATTTGGAAGCATTTAGTTTAAGACCATTAGACGAAGACCATTTGCTAACTCCTGATAGAAAGCTGTTCATCTTAGTACAGTCTAGCTGGGAGTTAACGCACACTGAAATAGTTAGATCATCGGTATACTTAACAAAGTTCATTTCATCAGAGCGAGGCAAGTCATGCAAGAAGAAAGAAAACAGAAAAGGAGAAAGGACAGCGCCTTGAGGGACACCAGCCTCAGTAAGCAATGAAGTGGACGACTTCCCCTGACATACAGTGTACCGCTTTCTTCCTGAGAAACAAGAATGCAGCCATTTGACAACCCAACAGCCAGTTTGAGTTTCAGCAAGCTTGTTTAACAGAATGTCCCTAGGTACTGAGTCGAAAGCACATGTGTAATCTAGGAAGGTGCAGCGAACAAATTTAGTCCCCTTGTCTGAACTGGAGACAATGTTATGATGCAAGACTGCAGTTGCATCTGAAGTACTTCTAGGTACAATTGTAATGTCCTTCCAAACGACATTTCTGGAAAAAGATTCATTAAATATTTCCATGAGAGGACAACACAGTATATCTGCACATATTTTTAGGAATAATGCTAGGCTACAAGAAGGGTTCAGCGACTGGAGACATTTTAGAACGTCATTTGTATTGAAACGAGGGAAGCAGGTTTCTTTAACACTTGTGACACCAGAAAGTTTGACATTTGTGGGAGAATGCGTGAACACCACAGCTTGTAAATATGGGGAATGTCAACACTCGGTTTCGTCTGTGTTTAGCTTCTGATGTTCAATGCTAAGTA
>OX235272.1:29618097-29659378 GCA_944472155.2 Trichobilharzia szidati | reverse complement strand
GCGTTCTGTAACGACGGAAGGTAAGACATGGAAGCCAAGGTAATATTTTCAAGTGATCAAGTCGCTATATATACATATATATATGGGAGGAACCTCAAAGAAACAACCTCTTTTACCTACCTTGGAAGCATCGTCTCAACTACAGGCGGAACTGACGAGGATATCAAAGCAAGAATCGGAAAAGCAAGACAAGCCTTCACTACCCTCAAGCCTGTGTGGAGGTCAACAGCACTCAGAATCAAAAATAAGATCTGGATTTTCAACTCCAATGTGAAGTCAGCGCTACCTGAAATACAGATCAGACACTTGGCGCGTCATAAAGAGCATCTCAAACAAACTACAGACCCTCATCAACAGTTGTCTTCGCTCAATACTCAAGATCAGATGGCCGGCCAGAAAAGATCAGCAACAGGGATCTCTTGCAATGAGCGAACCAACTCAGCAGGAACTGATTGTGAAACAATTAGACAGGAAGAAATGGAGGTGGATTGGGCATACTCTGAGGAAACCATCAAGTGACATCACTAGACAAGCCCTTCAGTAGAAATTGAAAGGGAAGCGGTGAGTTGGTCGTCAGTGCAAGGGTGACTTGGAAGAGGTCATGTGAAGAGGAGATGAAAACGTGTGGGCAGACCTGGAGCCAGGTGAAGACTCTAGCGGAGAACAGAACGCAATGGAGACGCATGGCTGAAGCCCTATGTTTCTGTAGGAATTAAAGGAAACAATAATAATAATATATATGTAGAGAGAGAGTTTTATATTTTCTAACCAGCCATTAAGCGTGTGATTTTGTCTTAAGTTAAACGACAAGAAACAGAATGTCCAAATAGATACATCGTGTTCTATTGTTAATGCAGTATTGAACAGTGAGAATATGTCAGAATAATATTCCTTTGGAAAATATTATCCGTATCACACCACTACAGTTCTATTTTAGAAATAATAGAAGGGTAGCCAAGAAAAGAGGTGTTTGTGGCTTAGTGGTAGGACACTGACCAACCAGACAAGTGGTCCGGGATTCGATTCCCGACAGACACAGTCCTTTACCTCTCTTGGCCAGTAATAAGCCCGGTAAAGAGGATAGGTTGGGCGTGAGGCCAGCAACCCCATCCCGTAAAAACACCACTGCTAGTGAAACTTCAGACTACTAGCTTGATGCTATATGTTCCACTGGAAACGAGAATGAATAAAATTAAGGAAAGGCCATCCTAATCATTGAGTTTCTTTTGTAAAGTTACTAGACATTCTAACAAAGATGATCATAATCACTTATGTTAAGTGCTGATAAAACTAGAAAATCACAAAATATTCCCATTGTATTTGTTCCTATTAACAAGGTTCTATATCTTTGTAAGTGCCCAATGTTCCTTCCTTTTATTCAGGCTGTAAGCAGCTGATAAGAAGCTAACAAAATAGACAATGATGGTACCATAATATTCTGCACAAACCACTGTTGTTTGTGCTTTATTCAAATTCATTAAAAGGGGGAATAAATGCATGAAGAATTTTCTTTTGTACCAGCCAGTTGGAAGCTACAGTTGAATTCTTCATTTACCAACATCCTCAATGCCTCTTTTAAATTTAAGCTCGAAAGTCAGGCTTAACTTGTCGTCATCATCATGAGATCAGTTAAAAAATTAGTATGCGGTATTCTGCTACTATTATTATCATTATTGTTCCCTTGGGTTCCTAGTGGAACATAGGGCTTCAGCTACACGTCTCCACTTGCTTCTGTCCTCTGCTGTACTTTTCACCTGCATCCATTTTAGTCCATACTGTTTTAGTTCTTCTTCACACGATCTCCTCCATGTCATCCTTGGACGTCCCACTCGCCGCTTCCCTTTCGGGTTCCACTCGAGCTATGGCCTCACGCGCGACGTCACTCAGCCAGTGGCCTCCTCAGTGAGTGTCCAACCCATCTCCACCTTCTCCTGCATATTTGTTGAGCGATTAATTCTTGTTTTGTTTGTTCCCATAGTTTCTTGTTGGTGATTCTTTCCGGCCATCTGATCTTCAGTATAGAGCGAAGACAGTTGTTGATAAAGGTCTGCAACAGGCTGTTGGAATTATTCTTTGTGACCCGCCAAGTTTCCGATCCATCTGTATAGAAGAAGTGACTGACTTGACGTTTGTATTGAAAATCCGAATTTTGTTGTTGATGCTGGCTGGGTTGAGTGACAAAGATTTCCAGATTGGTTTCAAGTTGATGAATGTGTTTCTCGCCTTCCCGATTCTCGATTTGACATCCTCGTCCGTTCCACCTGCCTGTAGTTGAGACAATGCTCCCTAGATAATTGAATGAAGTAACCTCTTTCAAATCCCTCCCATTGATGGTGATTGGCGCTGGATGTTGCTGCTGTTGTTGTTGTTGGTTGGTTATTTTCATGACCTCCGTGTTGTCTATTTTCACCTGCAGTCCTGTCTTCTCCAGCTGCTCCCTCGACCAGTTTGTCGGTTTTCGCTTGTAAGTCTTCGGTCTTGTGTGACATCAAACATCATCCGCGAAATCCAGGTCTTCTAGATTCTTCACGTTGGTCAGGACAGGATATCCCTGTCTTCTCGTTTCCCACTGTCTGACGCATAATCCAGTCCACCACAATTAGGAATATCATTGGTGATAATAAGCACCCTTGTCTGACTCCTGTGTTTACTCCAAACGCCTCTCTGAGTTTTCCATTGTGGATCACTTGACATGTGCCGTTATCGTACAGCTGTTGAATAAGGTTGATGAATATTTGGGGTACGCCGTAGTACTCGAGTAGTTTTCAAATTTCTTCGCGGTCAACACTGTCGAAGGCCTTCTCAAAGTCTATAAAGTTGAGGTACTGCTAGTATGCTTCACGATAATTTCACAAAACTATGTTGGTAGCACAAATATCTGAAGATTTTAAACAATTAGAAAGAGAGAGAGTGGGTGGGAAGACCTGGACCAGCAGTTGCTTATTGGTACCCTTCAGCGACTAATACACGACTTGAGATTCTGACCCACTTCACCCAGTACAGTCACTGACGATATTACCCAAACTATAACTTATATTCGATTAACTACACTGTCATAAGCTCATAACAGATAGTCTAACCAGTCCCAGTGGCTTAATGGTATACGAGTTCGCCTTGTAACTAGAAGGTCCTGGATTCGAATCCCGGTGGGTGCGTACTTCTGAAGAGGCCCAAACTAGGATGAAACAGTTGTCCAGTACTCCCAGGATAGTCTAACCAATGACTCGATTTTCTGCTTAATAATTTTCAGCTAAAAAGTCAGAATTTTATACTTCTTTTTAACAATCCTTCATAAATGTACGAGACAATCAGCATGGTATGATGCTCATGAGAACATGTTACTTTTTAGAAAAACTTGAATAGGTATGAAAGTAACAAAAGGTGCAGATTCGAATATCACTTGTCCAGAAATACTGATGTGCAAGATGAGCTAGTATTACCGTCTTATACTTGTAGTGTTCAGTAGACGAAAAATGAATAAACAAATAAATAAAAATTTGTACTGATGATGATAAAAAATTAATTCATCATATCGATTTTACATTAGAGCTCATATAATAAGTTGTTTCCACGTCGGTGGCACAGTGGTTAGGACTCTCGTCGACCATGCACATGGTCCGAGGTTCAATCCTCTCCCGACGCACACCTGATATCAGTGATCGGCCTACAAATTTTGGGCTACCGATATCTCATGCTGAAAACTGCACACTTGTGCCAAAAAATACTGTGTGGAATCAAGCTGTAATCAAAATCAAAAGAAATGTAGATTATTTAAACGTCATTTTAACTGCTGTGTTTCTGCCTTTTCAAATGTCGTGTTTTTCAGAGAGTTTAGTTAAATTACGTGGATTGTACTCTGGTTATCCCTAAAAGTGAGAGTTTATACAAAATTCTCCCATGCACCGTGTGGACGAGGCACCTAGAATGGTGGTCACATAGCCAACGTAACTGACAGAATAAAGTCAGACCAAAAAAAGGACTAGACACATCACACTAGTTACTAATGTCCAATCGACAGTATCCAAAACAGTGCTACAGGATGTCAATCGTGAGCTCGAATAGCTCAGTGGTAAAGTCTCTGACTGCAGCACTGGGTGACGTGGATTTGAATCGCAGAAGGGACATCAGTTCTTTCAAGGTTTCAGAAACGCCTTGCTGACTGGTGAGTGCCAACTTGCACTAAACCTAGATGCAGTGAAGGCTTCCTGGTGATTTCCACCAACCATCTAATGCACTGATATTCATATAAATATGATTTCTAACAAATTTCTTCTTTTCACTCCGCCCGATATATTCGGATAACCGTTTGGTCAAAACATTGTATTGTCATACAGAGAAATTCTTTTCATGAAAGATCTCTTATTTTTAGACAAACATTTGAAAGTTATTTATGTTGAAAACAATTTCAGTTTGAACAGTTTGAAAAATCTGGGCATTTGGTTAATGATATTCATTATAATAAAAGTTTTTTGTATTTCTCAATGAATGAAAAACAAAACGAAGTTTATCTGTTTATTTGCTTTTTTCTGAAGTTTCACTATTTAATTCTGCTAATATCTTTATCAAAGTCGTTATATTGAACCAGAATTTACAAAATCTCAGCTTATATGTAACAACTTAATCGTCGTTCCTCTACATGAGGTAATCTTTGCGTTGTTGTGCTAAAACGAGATCTACACATTTCATTCTTCGAAAAACTGAACAGTCTATCTCCCAGAATCCAGTTTACTTCGGAAGAAGAATGAGACGTCATTGAACTACCATTTCTAGACTGCCTAGTTAAGAGGAGTGAAAACGGACATTTAACTATATCCATATTCAGGAAGAAATCCACTCCAACCAATATTTAGACTTCAGATCATCACACCCCATCAGCGCAAAGATTTCAATTGTTTCAAGTCTTCTTAGACGAGTACACTCTTTGACAACGGATGAGAAATAAAAGACAAAGAAATATCAAACATTACTGAGACTCTCAAGCAAAATAACTACGCAAAGAATTTCATCAACAAAATCAACACTGACATTAAATATGGTCGTAAACGTGTTCCGATGGCATGAGCCTCAACAGTTGTCATTTCATATGGAGCAGAGACATCAGACGATATCAGAAGAGTACTCAATAAGCCCGATATCAGAGTTTTCTTCAACGCATCAGACATACTACAAATCAACCTTCTCCATATAAAAGACTAAATGCCTAAAGTTTCGACTAAAAGGCAAGGATTTCTAAATATGTATTTTGTTTTTTGTCGTGCTAATTGAAGTAGATTATAGTACTTGTGTAAGTCCTGTTTTGCCTAACGACAATTAAAATACTGGCACAAGAACTCACTAATTATTTTCACAATGGCAAACAGTCACCTGTGTGCTATCAAACTAAATGGTCTTACGAGAATAAGGAGAGCCTGCGTTGCTTGTAGGTGGAGGCGGACTGAATCAACGCGATAAATAAGTGGCTGCAATAATGTTACATATCTAGTTATCTAACAAGAACGTAAAATGTGTGCTTAGGAAAGAGTTAACTAACTATTTATCCCAGCGCGATAGGAGTACTGAAAGTAAAGTAGCCCAGTACAATATCAAATTTGCTATGAAAACAGTGGTGGAGGTGAGTGAAAACTTGCTAAACAAATTCAAAGTAAATTTCTGCGGCTTTATCCAAACTAGTCAACGTCAGGAAACTAAACTCGTGGGCTTTGAGTGTAATAATCGACGGAAACTGACTGAAAGTCTTTCTCATAGCCACAAACGATGGCGGCAGATGAAAACAAAGGTGTGTCACCAAACTGATCGAATTTTACTATCGGTCGGTGTGACTCTGTTTGGTTTCCACCTTTTTGAGATCCACTAGCCATCAGGAATATGCCTCGTAGATTTCAAGTACACAGATCATTTCAAAATAATGACAATATTCGAAATCTTCTAAGCACTATTTACAAAAATAGAGAGTATGCATGACATAAATTTCAATCCTGTCAAATGTGAAAATACTACAGGACTGGTCTGCACCGACCCCTACTGTGAGAACAAGGAGCGAAGTAGCCGAATGCATTGGGCAATTCACTTATTTGTAGAGTTGCCTTAGTGCTAAAAGACTGGTTTCTAGCCAGATTTCTATATGGATGCAAAAGACTCACTTGACATTTGTCAATTTACGTGATCTTCAGTGCGAGTGTGATATGCAGATGCCCATCATATGGTGTGTTTACCGTACAGCTGAAGCCAAATATAAGAAATCACAGATGCCTTTGTTTATTTTCTCATGTTAGATAAACTTATACTGTGTGTAATAATTTGGTTAGGGATGAAGCGTTAGACAATAAGGAAAAGTCAGTCACTGAGATTATAAGGCCTAATTGGTTTAGGTGGCTATGATACTTGGTAAGTGTGCCAAGACACTGTCTTGCCCAGCGGTAAGAATTATCTGAAATAGGATCATGAAGGGTAAAATTTGTGGTAAGCAGACGAAAACAAGACATCGGTCCTTGAAGTCATTAAATGTTGGTCTGAGTCTAATAGGGAAGCGCAGACCACTTGACTGGGACCCTCCATATGCCAAGAATCAGTACTCTGGGATTCTTGACGAAACGACTTCAAACCGTTCGAAGCAGTTCACCTTATTACAAAGTTCTAGTTTAGTAAGTTTCTCAATGACGAATAAATTGCCTTTAATTTGTTTAACTACTGGAAACATAATAGTAATATAAATTTTTAAAACGTGTATTGCCGACAAAATTCCCGTAATTTTGAAGCAATTATGTGAGTTCTGAGAAATTTAGCGAATTCTAGTAAGTGCCACACCTCTGGTGTGAAGCATATGGTCTCTTATATTTACCTTCAGTTTTCGTGGCTTACAGCCTGTACGGCTGTTCAACACTCAACTACTGCACAGTACACACACTATATGATGGACATCTGCATATCACACTCGCACTGAAGATCACGTAAATTGACAAATGTCAAGCGAGTCTTTTGCATCCATACAGAAATCTGGCTAGAAAACAGTCTTTTAGCACTAAGGCAACTCTACAAATAGGTGAAGTGCTCAACACATTCAACTACTTCGCTCCTTGTTCTCACAGTAGGGGTCGGTGCAGACAAGTCCTGTAGTATTTTTCCATTTGACAGGATTGAAATTTATGTCATGCATACTCTGTTTTTGTAAATAGTGCTTAAAAGATTTCGAATATTGTCTGCATCTCCAAATGAAGGAAATATCTAGTCTGTGCAGCGTAAGTGACATTGTTTCCGTTTCTTATTCGTAAAAGAAATATCATACCTTGCACCAGATGTCCATATTTCCAGAATCTCTGGTTTCGTTTTAACTATAAGTTGCCTCAATATTTATCATTAATTGCTAATGCTTGCTGTTGATCAGACTCCACTAAGTGACAACAAGTAAAATGATCATATCCACTTAACCTGCTTTTCTCACAACTTATTAAATATTGCATATGATTACATACGAGTAGATGCTTAGGATGATTTAGCACACAAATAAGCAAAATCTTTTCGTGGAGTTCAAATATTCAAAACCTGATATGAATGCACAGACTGTTACAGAAATTTTAAAACTTAACAGTAATGAACTAGTGACTTTGAGGTATCTCTCCTACTTTTGATGCAGTGTCTTACTTTTCATATGACAATAAAAAACATATACAGGTAGTAAATAATGTAGCAGTCAAAGAAGTAATAACAAAGAGAACAATTTCTCTGGTGCATTGGACTGCAAAGATTGTGGTTGGTATCTTTTTTAGGTGAAAGTGAGAGATGCTAAACTTCTGTAGAAGTTGGCTTTGACACCTCAAATGTTACATATTTTCTTGGCTTCTAATATGCCTTGCTGACCAGTGTCAGCATGCTCATACTGCCGTCTAACATTCATAGGCAACTGAATCATTTAAGTAGTTAGCACCAAAACAACTGTATACCACAGCATGCATCACATTTCACACTGTGTAGTGAAATTTCAATCAACGAGTAGAAATAAATGGCTGCATTTCGAATTCATGCCTTTTTCATACACACAGAAAGTTGTCTTCTCGCAAATCTACAGAAATGATATTTGACAAGGATTTCTAGCGAAAAGTATCCACAAAGCGACTGGTTTACACGTTCCAGCAGATGTTTCTCTCCCAGATACTTAAATAAAGTGATAAATGATCAGTAATGAAAATATTTACTGCGTATGTAAATATACTAATAAGCTTGTTCGTTCTAGGCTGGCATAAAAATATATGCGAAAAATGGCTTTCCTTACTTGGTATTTTCTAGTACCATAGTTTTTAAATGTTCAGTGGACACAAAGAAGAAACTGAAACATGAAAACGTAATAAAAGAGCACGATAACGATATCAGTTTTAATGAGGTAAATCAAATAAAAATGTTTTTGTGTTAAATAAAACATATACAATTACTTTACCTTACCTGCTTCCTCCCGTATAGCTTGCTACTAATAACAACCGGCACCTCATTAGCTTGAGAAACAAATTGGAAAACTTAAAAGTATATGATACCTTAAGATAACTTCCATAAATAAACAAACAAGGTCTCAAAATCATAATTTGTTGAAAATTTACTGAGAATCAATTTTATTACATTATTACCCAGTGTATTCCTAGTAACAGTGATTTTCCGAGGAGGCAATCATCCCACCTATATATATATATATATACTTCTGTGACATGCATAGATATGAATATAGGAAAAGCCCAAAAGAATTTTGTGATGTGCTACTATGGTGAGAAGGAATCAGAACAGGTTGTCTAGTAAAATTGTGGGGCAGACCTCGACGAAAGCTCTGTCACGTCAAAGTGTTAAGGAAAGGAGAAATTCATTCAAATTAATTATCTCAAGTGTTAAAATAAACCACACCAAAATCAATCCCATTACTCAAATTCTATAATAATATTAGTACTTTTTGTTAACCTAAATGCTCACATTAGCGTGCCATCTTGATGACTAGATAGAAACTAGCCAAGTTGCATACCACAGCATGTGCGCCGGTGGCACAGCGGTTAGGACGTTCGCCGACCATGCACACTGTCCGGAGTTCGATTCCCGGCCGACGCACAGCTGATATCAATGGTCGGCCTGCTAAATTTGGGCCGGCGGTATCAAATGCTCAAAATTCCATACTTGTACCGAAACACTGTGTGGAACCAAAGTATAATAAAATTTAAAAAATAAATAATATAAGTGAATAGTCGTCCGTAACGTAAGTGTTGCAAAATTAATATCGTACTGAAATTATCATGTGACTCTCATCCACTTATAGGTAGCTAAATGCTTGTTTTCACACGCAGTGTTTTAGAAAGTTTCATTAAATGATCTATAGCTTTAATTTCGGACAAATCACCCCTATTAATTGCGTATTACCCCTCGAAATCTTAAAATTCGAAATTATCCCTAGACATTTGAATGTAGATCAGTAGGAGAGTGTATTGCATTTTTATTCTATGAGAAACCCTATAAGCAGTGACTTTTATTTCACGAATTTTTGTCAAACTTGGCTACGAAATCGAAATGGAAAAAATACAGCTGCAGAATTCCAAATACTTCACGGGGATTTTTATGATAAATAAATATATCTTCCGTACTTACACAAATACTGATTAGTTCAATGGTTGTTCGTTCATTATCTAAGCTCTGTCTTAAGTATTGTCTTCTGTGCGTCAAATGTAACATGCTAAAAACTAGGAAATGTTTTCACTTTTTCCCCACTGCGAATGTTTCTGAGTGAACAAAGATATGGAAGCTAATTACTATAATCCACAGAAGAGATAATATTTTTGCATTCCTCCATAAATCATAGTTGAGTTTTAAAAAATGCAGCTAAGGGAGTCAGAGTATTTAGGAGTTCAATTTAGTACTAAACTATATCGGGTAACTTTTTCACAACGCAATGTAAAGTATTTTATTCCATTTACTAGATAATTTCAAGCTCTTTAGAGTTTTTCACTCTGTGGTTGAAAATTCCTTACCAGGCTTAGCTAAACGCAATCAGCGGATAATTTTTAACGAGAAAAACGGCCGGTTTTTATTGAAAATGCATCCAAACCGCTGCAAAATGAATTAGGCAGGTTTGAAAGTGAGGATAGGGCGAAGAAGAAGAGAAATTGTAGATTTCCATGGAGAGAAATCAAGTACAATATGTTGAGTGTTTTATAAGAGCCGTGAAAATTAAGGCAGCTAATGATGAACCGGAATAGTTAAAGAACAAACAGTGTACCACGGAGAAAATAAAAAGTCAGCCATTGGTCCACAGCAGATTAAAGGAACCTGCATAAATGTTTATAATTAAGAAAGTAATAAGTGTTTTATGCTTGCTGCAACCATTTGAAACCCAAAATGCACCCTTTAGTAAGCGCTTGTCAAGTTTTTAAGTCTCATTTCCGGCCTTCACGATACTACTATTTATGTTTATGTTCAAGGAGTTGAAATATGTAATTTGAACAAAATGACTTCGTGGATCTTTAAGCAGAGGTTTTATCTCTCAAAATTGTATTGGCTTTATTCATCAATATGCCAAAACCAAAACTGAATGGCTGGATTTCTTTATAGTATACTGAACTCCAACTAGTTTATACTATAGTACAAATGTATTAGGAACGTTGACACGAAATCTAGTTTGTAGTAATCTTTATAACGTGCATTTGTCGAAAATAACCCCTGAGAAATACTCTTCGATAGTTTCACCTAAATAGTCGCACCCTGAAACTCACATCAATGGTCAAATTTAAAATATTCGAAATCGCGCTGTAACACTTCACCATGAGAACAGCAGTGACCTAGAATCACAGTAGTATAACAAACTGGCAACTGTGTCCAATGGAAGTTTTTGTGATAATTTTTAACCTCCTCAGTTATTACCGTGATTTTTGTTTCCTTTGTATGACATATGTGGTTTCATATTATCTCATCAAATGTACTACTTTCATTATTTCATTGTGTTCAGTTCCTTCGGCTTTCAAAGTTTTAACAGAGTATTGTTTCAGTCTTTACTTCAGTTTAGAATAGTGCTTGATGATTAAAGTACGCGTAGTCCCTGTAGAAAGTGGTCATGCTTTATTCGATGAAGTAAGGACAATATACCTCAATATACCTCGAAATTGATGTCGTATATTATAAATGTGGCCTTAGCTGATTTGAAACGTGCATGAACAGTCGAATGTAACATGACAACGTTTGTTCGGCATATCAAGTTCATAAAACAGTGAATATCTGTTTCCCATAAAGCTGCTCGAATCAAATATTAACTGAAAACGACATATTTCTGTGTATCGTTGCGGATCACTTAAAACTTTCTCTTGCCCTCACTGTGACATAATTTACTCTCATTTCAAGAAATCGACTGAAGAATAAGCAAAAATGGTCGACTAATTAAACTGGGACTGGTGTGAGGATTTCATCGTGAGCCGACATCAGTTAGAGAACCACCGGAAAAGCTGGGAGCACTGGACAGCTGTTTCGTCTTAGATGTTCAGTCAAACAAAATCCCTACAAAAACAATACTTGAAAACGAGAATTCTAGGACTCAATAGGCACAACCCTACTTCTACTTAACTCAATTCAGAACATTTACTTAAATCTCATAACATCGAATCTGTGGATACTAGGCACTAAGAATTTGGCTTATTGAGAGCTTATGATAATACTAGTTTCAATATTTCCCCCGAATTAATTTTTAATGGCTGCCAGAGAGTGTAACCTGTGGGAAGTAGTAGCAGAAACGACAACTGTGCTCGATGCAGTAGAATTACTGCTGAGGTGGAGTTTTTGGCAGGATACACGCCAATGTGACGTGGCAGGCATTGGATGATTACTCAGAGCAAGAAGGGGCTGAGTCAGCATTAATCACATTGGGCTCACCAGTTCTAGGAAACCCATTAGGTAGGTTGAACTCGATTTCAGTTGGTTTCGACCAGATATAACGCTCATGACTGATGTATGGCCACCAATCCTGCTAGATCCGGGAGTTGGACACATTATCCGCCGACTCTTAGGCCTGGCCTACCTGATCTGATGGCCATTTTCAGCTGGGTAATGTCAAGTTTCAATAAATAAGCCAAAAATACCAGCACCATCTCATGGAAATCCAAAAATATATGTTTAATTTTTGAACTTACTGCGTCTTCCAACCCATCACATTCAGTAAGGATCAGTATCAAACAAAGTTTAGCAAATTTAATTCAGTTTAGGAATATAATGCCACCAATTATATGAACA
This sequence comes from Trichobilharzia szidati, assembly GCA_944472155.2. Taxonomy (NCBI): domain Eukaryota; kingdom Metazoa; phylum Platyhelminthes; class Trematoda; order Strigeidida; family Schistosomatidae; genus Trichobilharzia; species Trichobilharzia szidati. The sequence continues at coordinate 29,647,144 of OX235272.1, read as the reverse complement.
TCAGGAAAAATTCTTGTGCTCAGCATCATTTAGAAACCATATTAAAACAATAAATTTCCGTCAGATCACCACAGCGAGAGACTACAACGCTGCAATTTGCGAGGGCATTCAATAAAGCCGCTTATTGGATCCATATGATGAAAGGCACTGTCGTCTTCAGTGACTTTAGCGACTAAGGAGGTGAAAACTCTGAGTGTTATCGTTTCGCTTATTATCTGGTAGTCTATCCAAATAATTCAAAGCCTAATAAAGAAGTTGGCCAGCATATAAGTTCGACAACGCTATGTAGCAATCAGGTTGTCTAGCTTTCTAAGATTGTGACTAACCCCAAGGGTAAATTTAGCTAATAACCTAGAACACTGAAGGGTGGTATTAGTGGTAACAGGCAAGATTTATCCAAAACTCTCTCTTACAAAATGATTTCATCTGAATTCCATCTCAACGTTCAGCATGAAGAGGACCATATTCTGATTCGGGAGCTTTTAAAGCGCAGCATCGTTACACTCTCCCACCACAGCTTAATCTTGTCATTCATTTAGAGTTCATTCTAGAACGGCGCGAACACACTGCTGGTACTGTGAAAGCCCTATCTCACAACAAAAGAAATTACAAGGGATGCAGCCTGGGAGCCTACGTGTCACATGCCTATTAAAATCAGTTTGCTCAAAAAACGTTAGATTTCTAGTGCATCTAGTACCGAGGTCTACGACTGAGTCAAGTCTGGGTAGTCTTAGGTCATGTAATTCAAAACTTAGGTCAACAATACTGTCGCCGCATTTGTGAATTTTAGACTTCAAACAGGAACTTACACACCACGATACGGGACTGCTTAGTTCAGCATGAATATTGGTTAACAACTCATTTAATTCATGACCATAACAGGAGTAAATATTTTTCAAGTCGTCAGCTGATAGGCAGACTTTACCTAAGGTGAAGTGGCGTCAAACTCTGTAGATGTAAGCTATAAAATATGGTCCAGGGATGCAGCCCTGCGTATCCCTACTTGTGATCTGTCTGGAGCGACTTCTGTTATTTGCACGCCATCATCTGCCGGTAAGGTAATAGATTACAAGTCCCACAAGGTTTCAACTTTTCAAGGAGAATACCACAAGATACCATATAAGCTGCCGTTTCTGACCGATGCCGAAACAGTCAACAAAGAAATGAAGAACGATGACTAACGCATTTGGGGGAACTGAAACTGATAAAAACCCAATGCGTCAGCGAACAGAACTCTCAAATCTGATCACATCGTCAGTCACAAAAGCAACAAAAGTATCATGAGGGCGTGAGAGTAAGCAGGGGATATAATCAGTTGATAAATTAGCTTTGAATGCTTCAAGCGTTAGAACTAACGAAAATGTTTAAAATTACCTTCCAATATCCAATATCTTTTTACGAGCTAGTATAAACCAATTTGATTTCTTTGCGCTCGCCTCTTGATTGTAAGGTAGAGGTTCCTGATCTTTGGTAAACGTCTGTGTAGCTCGTCCCGCCACTCGACTGTCGTAGCTTTGGTTGACTCCAACAGGAGTAGTGCTGGGATTAATTATATGGCGTCTGTAGTATGAAGTGTGTTAAGACTGTTACTACTGTGAATGGAGTTGATCCTTTCACCAGTTGGTCTTTCGGTATCGTCGTCAATGGAAAAGAGATAATAATAATAATAGATATAATTAGTAAAGGTATTCAGACCTTGACAAGTGTAGAATTTTCCATTAAGTTTAGAGAGTTAGCAAGCGAAAAGAATTTAGCCGCTGGAGAGATTGGAAGGTCAGCACAGGCCAACGAAATAGAAAAACGGTTACTTTAGACTTATGGGCTAATATAAGGAACAACTTGACAAAATAGAAGTCATTTCATAGGTACAAAAATTTCCCTATAGACACTGCTTACAAAGGCTTTTGAGTGAAGTTAAGCATTTGTCAATTACAGCAAAGAGATTATAGTAGCAGAAGTCCGTCAGTCAAAATTCATCTAATTATCACACTTTCGTGATTGACATGAAATGTCTACTAAATCCCTTTTGGTGGCATGTATCTTGTGCAACTTAGAAGCTTACAAAAATCCTTGCGTTCTTCAGTGATAACTTAAGCTGACAGGTCACAAAATAACTTCCTTCCGTATAAGCATTCTAGCCCTCCTCTCGAATTGAAGTCGTACTGTGTCAAGCCGAATCATCTAACCTGATTGTTTTATTCCTGTTCTTCCGCGTTTTTGACCCAATAAATTGACGTTATTTTCGGCTGCTGCCGAACTTTCCGTGTAAATATGCATTAAGATAGCCAATAAATGTAACTGGTAGGGTTTTTTATTAACAGAAATGAGGCTACTAAAGTCTGCATGGAGTCCCAGGGTTACTCGGAATGCCATCCCCACCCCTCGACACTGATCGCTGACTGATGTTTGGACGCCAACGATTACCACCGATATGAAGTGCGGCGATTCAGTGAGTCTTAATGTGACCCACATTTGCAACCGAAACTGTCAACGAAAGTGAACATTGAACGTTGGTTCATTGGCCTTGGTCGACACTGGCGGGCAACTTGAAGGCGCGAATGGTTCAGTCGTGTACAAGTTGGAAGAAGACGAAGATTACCGAAATAGAGCACGAATTATGATGGAGGAAACTGGGTTTAGGCGTGCAATTCATAAGCAACCTGGTTGGGAAGTTTGAGTACATGGAAGGGCACGCGTCAATCACCATCGTTCAATAGAGAGAAAGCAATCTACAAGTCACAAAGGAGTATTAGTTTGCGCTCGGTCACTCGTCTTGCTCTCCTGAGTTCCTTAATCACCAACTGCGTCTCGGTGACCATAGCGGTTGTCTTGTGTCATCTGTTGTAGAGATCCTACAATATCACTGAGATGCTGTGGAAGGCAAGTAGTTAACATTTGCTGGCATTCGGAGAAAAAAGCCCCGAATTACCCTAAGGGAGAGATTCGCCCAAGTCTACTCGTGTTTCAGGCCTGCTAAACTTCAGGTGAGAAAAGGGCGCAACACTAGTTATTTCTGTATCATACGTAGGAAAGGTCTGCCAAACCTCTCAGGCCTACATACATACTGGTGTTCCTCATGTACAAAAACTGAGAATGTATTATCATTATTGTCAGCTTTGTTCGGTGCGAATAGTCTCGCTTAATTATTGTCTATGACACCACAACAGATTTGTCTAAGCATTTTTGGTTATAGTGTTTAAAACCCCTGGCCACATCCACTCTTAAACTAGGTATTAGTGGGTCTCAGTAGCTGAGTGGTTATAGCTATGACAGCTAGTGCTTTCAAGGAAGTTTATCAAGGGAGTATTCCAGTTTACACTATTTACAACAGGTATGGAATCTGAGGCAAAATTCTGATGAGAATTTCATGAATATTATGCCATATTAGCTGTTTAACAGTTGTATTGGAAAATCTCTAACATCTGTCATAGATTATCTCCCACATGACTCCTCAGTTTTTGTGTGACTACAGGATTCCTCCAGGTTTATTCACATTTTTCTCTATGGAGAGAAACACTCCAGGTTATCAGCCCATGCCTCATGAAGGGGGAGTAAGTGTTAAAGGAGTACAAAGAACTGCCACAAGGCCAGTGGGAAGCATTTCACATCCCACGAGAAAAGGTTGGGAAGTTTAGGCCTCTTTCATTGTCATAGTGTTGGAGGGTGCGTCAGTAACACAGCAGTAGAATGCTCGCCAACCACGCTCCGTGTGATGCGTGTTCAATCCCCGGCCAACGCACTGCTTTACCTCACTAAGCCAGTAATAAGACCGGTAAAGAGGAAAGGTTGGGCATGACGCTAGCCACCCAATTCAGTAAAAATAAACATCACTGCTACCGAAACTTCAGGGTTCTAGCTTGAAGGAATAAAAAGGATACCGTAGGAGGGGAGGTGGTCTGATTTCTCACATCATATAAGAAGTAGTCACTCAAACATTGACCATTCTAACCGTTTCTGCCCTTCTTCGACACCTCAGAGTAATTACCATTAACAGCTGGTTGGAGGTAAACTATAATAACTAACAAATGACCTTAAGCGAGCCATTCGAATAGGGAGCTGCGAGGCCCTTTAGATGCCGAGGGTGTTAACGTTCACGGATAATACGAAGTACACTAACGCAAGATCTAACACACAACTTCTATAGCATTCGATCCTTGTAGACCAGGGGGAAAGTAAAACACCAGAATTGATGGTCCAGTTTAAGAGTTATATTTCGGGACCAAATCGGAGCGCGAGTTGATTGCTTAACTATATATTTATTCCTGTTTATGCAGGAACATACCAATTGTACAGGCATGGATAAGTTATTATATAAATTACACATGTTTCGATGTATGTTGAATTTACAGTTTGTTTGTTCTTTCTGACATTAAAGTCAGTCGGAACAGTCTGCAAAATAGTCTGTCTGTGTAACACATAAAGAGATATAGAAATATTGTCTTCGCATTAACAAAAAACCCAGACATCAGATGAATGTAATACAAATATCTGGGAAAAATAAAGCTTGAAATCAATTCTCCTATATAACTTTGTTGTGAACAGCATCCTTGAGGTAATATTCATTGATGTATAATGTTGAGATCATTGATATATTTATTCCAATTTTTTAGCAGTCTAATCGTAATTTTATAATAGGAAAGAAATTTGATATTGGATACGAAAACTAAATTAGGTCATGTTGGATTGTTTTACTGCATCCAATGGGGCCGAGGTCGATTCTAGAACTATCCATTGGCGCCATTTGTGTCAGCATGACAGACTGTACATGTAAGTTGAGTAATACATTGAAAACTGTTTGAAAACCAGTTGCTTCTTAATTCAGATCAAGAATACTCCTTGTACAGAATGTTGGCGTTTTCAAATGGTAGCATCGGATCGTTCATGGAATTTGAGTTTGAATTTACTTAAATGGTCATTTCAGTTTAGATGTTGGGTTTTTCGACCTCGACCAGGAGATATATAGAAGTGCAGGCTCGGGATATAATACCAGAAAGAGAAAGTATGTAAACATGAACAGGACATTAATATTTTATGTATATATAAATGTTTATAAATGTATATCATTGTATAGTAAACACTACCTATAATCTAGTTGTTTTTCATGTAATTTTGCGAAGTCTTAGAGTTTATTTAGTGTCGTAATATTTAGTAATGAGTCTAGGCGTTATAGTGTTCTAATAGCTCATGCGTTTTAGAAATAAGTGGTGCGGTGTGAATGGCATAGTCATTTGGATGAAACAGTTTATATAGCAAGCGTTTGAAGGTTATAATAGAGTCACAGGTCCTTATTTCTAGGGGTAAACTGTTCCAGATCTTAGAGTACATGACTATGAAGAAGTTTGCACGGAGTGCTGTCTTACAGCTTTTCCTAGATACTGTGCACGTTTGGTTACGAAGGTTGTAAGAGCCTTCCGGTGAGAACTGTATCTCCTTACTGTCTGAGAATGATATTTTATGCAAGATTTTAAAGAAGAATGTTAGGTTAATGCTCAGTCGTCTCATCCAGAGTGGGTCGATACCTAGAGTTATACACCTTGATGTGTAGTCCTTTTCGCAGTCAAATCCTAGTAGTTTAGACGTGAAGTATCGTTGGACGCTTTCTATTTTAAGTTTGTCACTTACGCGAGTGCTGCTGAGAATAAATGGACAATATTCAAGTAGTGGTCTGACACAAGTTTTATATAATAATAATTTCGCCTCGTAGTTGTGGAAATTCCTGAGTATGCATCCTAAGAGCATCCTCGATTTACGCGTCTGTGTCGCCACTTGCTCAGAAAATGTCAAGTCACTAGAGTACCTGAGTCCTAGGTCAACAACACTTTGGAGTTTAGGCAAGTCAAGAGATTCAAGTACCAGTTTAATATTTATTGAGGGTGCACCGAAACAGATCCAACCACATTTTTTAAGGTTGAATTTTAGGTTCCATGTGGAGGACCATGCGGTTACTCTATCTAGTTCTTCCTGAACAGCTTTCTGAAAGTATCCTAAGTCATCACAGGGGAATGTGTAAGCTACTTTGAGATCATCTGCAAAGATGAATGGTTTGCCAAGTGAGAAACAGCTGCACATGTCGTTGACATATAGAGTGAATAGGAGGGGGCCTAAGACGCTACCTTGAACTACTCCAGAAGTGACTGGACTAGGTTTAGAGTTTACAGAACCCAGTCTAACTACTTGGGACCTATTGTTAAGGAATGATTCAATCCATCCTAATAATAGGTTACTTATTCCTAAGGAGTTCAGCTTATTTATTAGAAGCAAATGGTCAACGCGATCAAAGGCTTTGGAGATGTCAAAGTAGATGACTAGTACTAGTTGTTGTTTGTCTCGGCTGCTAGTTATATAGTTAAAGAAGTCAAGGTGACATGTCATGCATGATCTGGATTTTAGGAATCCATGTTGGTTGGGACTTAGAATATTGCAGCTGAGCATATGTTTGAGAATATCATCTTTAACTATTCTTTCAATGATTCTAGATACTATGGGTGTAATATTGATTGGCCTATAGTTGTTGACTTCAGTTTTTGATCCGGATTTGTGTTTAGGTACTATAAATGTCGTTTTCCATTTATCTGGATAGGTTTGGCTTTCTAGGGACATTGTAAAGATCTTAAGTAATAAAACGGAAATGTCAGAACCACCGTGTTTATAAAGATACGATGGTATACCGTCAAAACCAGCACTACTAGAGCTTTTAAGAGTTTTAATGGCTTGGTTAATATTAGAATAAGTGAAATGAACTGTAGTGATTTCTTTCAGCGTTGAAGAAGAAGGGAGTTCCATTGTAGATTGTAAACCGAGAAGTGGACTTGTGGGCTTAAGGTAGTTAGCTGCAAACGTCTCGTTAAGCAATTCACACATGTCTGCATGGTTGCTGTATAGTTTACCCTTGTTTATAAGGAGAGAAATTTTATGACTTTGGCGATTCATTCGTTTCTTTAGGATTGCTGTGAGAGCACCTACTCTGGTGGTGCTGGCTAGTGCGGTGCATTCTTCATTTCTCATACGCAAGTTATGAGCTTGCGAGATGGAGCTAAGAGTACTAAGTATTGACCCTAGTGTACTAAAGTCGTGTCGTCTGAAGTAACTTGTTGACAGTCTCTTCAGTTTCCTACGATCCTTTGGCTTTATGAATGACTTTCTATGTGGGGAAAACTTTAGTGTTTGAAGTGGGATGACAGCATCTAAGCATGTGTTGGAGTTATAGTAAAAGATGTCTAGAGCTTTCGAGAGGCTATCAGTATAGAAGTACTCTCTCCATTCTGAGGATCTTAACATTGATTTCACTAGAGTCCAGTCTGCCTTACTGTAGTTCCTGTAAGTTATTTGTTGTGAAGTAGGGGTATGGGCTGCATTGCTACTTGGTGGAAGTGGCAGTGCACACAGCACTGTTTTGTGGTCACTCCCTGAAAACTCAGAACCTACTAGGGTAGAAAGGGGACTTATATTGTGGCAGAAGATTAAGTCTAGTACGTTATTACCTCTTGTAGGGGTTGTGACAGTCTGCTTCCAGCCAAGTATATCCAGTGTGCCTAAGAACTTATCAAGTTTAGTTGGACCCGTGGGTATTTCCCAGTTGATTTCTGGTAAGTTAAAGTCTCCACATAGGATCTTATGATCGTAGTGTAGGGAGGATAATTGTTCCAGAGTATTAATAAGTTGGGTCTCGTAATTACTAAAGGTGCCAGGTGCTCTGTAGGTGCATCCAATTAATACTATTGCGTTATTTAAGTGTAAGTTAACCCATAAAGTATCAGGCATGTTAGGTGTACCACTTTCTAGCTGTGATACAGTAAGTGCATTCAGAAAGTACATGAGACAACCCCCTCCCTTACCGCCTTCCCTGTCACACCGAAAGTGTGTGTAGTTATCTAAGCTTATCTCTTCATCCAGTATGTTAGAATTACACCAGGATTCAGTGATGACAATTATAGGGGGTTTGTATATTACTGTGAGTGCTCTGAGCATCGGTAGTTTATTTAGAACAGATCTAGCATTTATGAGGATCAAGTAAAGATGAGATTTGAAATAGCATTCGAAGTATTTAAGTTCGTCAATCAGCCTCGAGTATGGTTCAGCACCCAGTAGTACTGCTTGACATGACGACCCTATGTTGAGAGGAGTTTCAACATCATGCTCATCTATGTCTATCGGGTTGGTGTGTGCTATTTTCGGTGAAGAATTGAGCGTTGGAGTACTGGATGTGCTATAGGCCAAGGCATTTTTATTTGTAGTTAAGCCAGAAACATGGGTAGGGATCTTTATTTGACCTAAACTTGTGCATGTATCAAGTGTGCTTAATGGATGCGGGTGAACTAGACTGTTCCTATATTCATGCAAAGGGGGAGCCAGCATTAACGGTTTAGGAGTGTTAGCATCCCTACCAGCTGTTTTTTCAACGCTGACAGGGACGCAGGGGATAAAAAATGATTAGGACCTTGTGGAGACCATGGTTTATTATCCCACCCATTGTTAGGTACTCGTTGTGTCCTTGTATGGGTTTCGTGTGTACTGCTTTGTAGGTTAGTTCCCAGCAGACTTGTATCATATATCCGATCAAAATTTATTTGTGTGCCATACTGTGAATGCCCTGAGTTGTTGGTGGTCAAGTTCTGACTATTACCACTTGTACTATTGAGGGAGGCATTGTTGTGGCGTTGGTTATCAGTGTGGGCCATGGTGCTATTTCGCACGTTTTGGGTGCCAATACTGTTGACCGTGGGAGATGTGGGCTTATTTATACTGCCATTTTTGTTGTTGGCATGATTTGGGGTCATATTCTCCTTTTTTTACCAAAGGAGTTATGGCTAGGAGAGGACAGGGTCAACTTTCGGGGGATGTTGACTTTTTTTCCGGGATTATTTGGTGACATGTCTATATCTACGGTGATAGGTGGTATAGTTTTATTGGCTATTTCATTACAATTTAGTGGCCGCGCGGTTGGTGAATATGATTCTGTGTGGTTTGAGAGGGGTGGTGCGGTGGATTCTACGGTATCTCTCATAGGGTTGGGTATAATTGCTGCTTGCAGTGTCCTATTGTTTATTCCACAATTAGACTCAGTGAGATGATTGTATACGCGCCTTTCTATGACTGTCTTGTCCACTGCAACCTTTATTAGTTTGTAATTTCTGACTTGCGATAGGTGTGTTGGGAGTGGGTGAATTTTCTGGCCTCTGCCGGTGTTTCGAACTGAAAACGAATAGGACAACACTTTTCATGTTGACTCTTCTTCAGCCTGTAGCACTTAGTCTTGGAGTTGGGCATTTTCGCCTCACTAAGTAGGATGCGCTGTACCCTTTTTAGTGCCTCACTGTCCGGAACGTTGTAGACAATAGCATTTAGTTTAGCGTCGAGTCGTTTTGTTACTTCTGTGGTAACAAAGTTAATGAGGTTATCCACCTTAGATACTGATTCCGTGTCAAGTTTGTTAAGGTCAACAGTTTTCATAAGAATAGTTAAAGGTGTCAGTTCACAGACCTGCGATCTGATATCACTCATCTGATCTGATAATTTGGATATTTTGGTATCAGTTTCAGAAATTCCAGGATTTACTTACTTATTGTTTTTCATTTCCCTTAACTCGGCCTTAAGTTCTCCTATAGACAACTTTAGAAGTTCTATTTCAGAAGATAGTTCTGAAACATAGCTTGAAGTCTGGAGCTTTTCGATAAGTACATAAGGTGTAGGGAGGGTTTCTGTATGAGCAGAGGGTACTGAATTTGTGGGAGTGGTGCTAATACTAGCTGTCAGTGCAGTTTTATCCTCAGTTTCAGCGCGACGCTTACGACATACAAGTGAGTTTTGTGGCTCACTATAACCACTTTTAGGAAGTGTGTTGCTTGATGTAGCAATCAACGACTTAAAATTAATCATCAGTTTTACAGGGGATTGAGTTCGTTGCTTTTTACTTTGGTTAACCATAACTATTTGATATGAGAGTTAATAGTTACAGGTATGGAGGTAGTAGAGTACTTGTGCAAGGATTACAACAAGATAAATTTTATGTAACGAATCACGCAAAAATGTAACGCAAACGTTGGACGTACCGCTACCGGTTATGCAAGAGAGGGATCGTACACGAAGGGGCAAACGTGACATGATGGTGTACCAAATGGCGTGGATGCTTGACCATAAGCCTTCAGCTAAACAAGTTGACTTAAACAGTAACAGAAGAGCACCCACCATATTCCAAACACCCACGCTGCCCCCGCGATACCGGATAAGCCTTCCAATGACAGTAACGGAAAGACTGCCACGAGGAAGAGGGTCGAAAACCTTCAACTCAAGCCTCATTCACACTGGTGAATAGCAGGCAGATAAATCCCACTAGCGAGGAGGACGCCAATGAATGGCGTAATGCAGTCTCTCGCAAAAAGCGAGATAAAGATAACGCATCAGCTACACTGCCGACGAAGGACAGAAAGGCACTTACACCGCAGAGCAAGAAAGCCACGGCAAGCAAACCTGATCTCTCTGACAGGTCGCTCATTCTCCACAAAGTGGAAGAGTCACTGGCTCACGATTCCAAGGCTAGATTCGAGCATGACCTTAACTTGGTCAAGCCCCTTTTAGATAAGCTACTGCCACAAACAGTATCAGGCATTACAATACACAGCGTATATATAATCGGCCAAAAGCCTTACCCTACAGTAAATCAGCCTGTACGTCTCCTCAAAGTTGTACTAAACTCGAAAGAAGAGAGGTATGCTATTCTAAGCAACTCTTATATTCTTAAAGGATCAGGCATATATGTCCGCGCCGACTTAAGCCTTGGTAGACCGTGTCGAAAGACAGCGAAAAGGACCTCAAGATTAAGGGTTTTCGGGTAGTCCAAAGATCCCGAAACCTCTGTGGGTAGGCCTGGGAAGCACCAAACTGAAATGACAGTTTGCTACACAAACGACTGCAGCCTGCTGAACAAACAGACTGAGCTGGTTAACATGATGGACTCCAGAAATCCGGATGTAGTTATCATCACAGAGACATGGCTCACACCCGATTTCGCTGACAACGAAGTTAACCTGCCAAACTTCGAAGTGCATAGAGTGGGCCGACTAAACCGCAAAGGAGGTGGAGTAGTCATCTATCTCAAGAAATGCTTAACCGTGCGTAGCATCGAAGCATTCGCTCACGAAAGTGAGTCGTGCGAACTTCTACTCTGCATACTTAAATGCATAGGCCAAGACATTGACCTCACTGCTATTTACCGCAGTCCTGACTGCAGTGTAGACGACTTCCTAATGGAGAAGTTAGGCTCCTGGACTTCGAATTATCGAAATCTCGTAGTCGGCGACTTCAACGCCCCAACATTTGTCTGGACGAGCCTTACAACTCCATCTTCAGTCAACTCCTTTGATCATAAACTGCCGGAATCTAGTTCATTGCTAGCCATAGTCCAACATGTCATGCAGCCCACGCGCTACGACTCACAGCACTTCTCCTCAACTCTGGACCTAGTGTTCTCTCATGGTGAGGATGCGGATCTTATACAACATCTTCCTTCTTTAGGAAGAAATGATCACGCTTTGCTAACTTTCAAGTTCACAGCAGGCGTTTCATGGGCCAAAACACCCCAGCTCGACCAAACGTTTGGAAAGCTAACATAAATGCGATCGTCTCAGCAGCCAACTCAGTGAACTGGTACATCAACCCGGAGTCTCAAGTAGAAGCCGCATGGAACCAATTTAAACAACTTTACGCCCAAGTAACTGAACCTTTCATCACTTGGTCTGTCCCAAAGGGTAAGAAAAACTGCCCCTCTTGGATAAACCGAGAGATTCGAAAGTTACTCAGACGTAAACACAAATGCTGGAACCTGTTTGCCACACTTGAGACTTCTGAGACCAGGCAATTATGTAACACTGCTAGAAGTAAAGCTATTGCAGAAATCCGCCAATCAAGGATAAAGTTCGAAGCACATCTGGCTCAAAACGCAAGGGCACAGCCTAAGAAAATTTTCTCATACATGAACTTCAGGAATAAAACATCCAATGGTGTCCCAAACCTGACTATTGACAATGATACAATCGAAGAAGATCAAGAAAAAGCAGAAGCAATGACAAACTACTTCTCTCAAGTCTTCACTCAGGAGTTATCGCTCCCTATAGGATCAGCTCTGGCTGCATCAGAGGAATACGGGAGAGATTCCGTTGACATCGACCAAGGCATCGTGCTCAACTGCCTAATGAAACTAGATGCAGGGAAATCAATGGGTCCTGATATTCTTCATCCAAGGCTTCTCAAGGAGCTATCAGCTCACATAGCCGGCCCTTTGACTACGATCTTCAAGCTCTCTCCTAAATGGAGTGTTACCGCGTGACTGGAAAGACGCCATACTAACCCCCATCCACAAAGGAGGATCAAGACAAAGCCCTTCAAACTACAGGCCTATCAGTCGCACCAGCACTTTAATCGAGACACTGGAAAGAATCGTCAAGAAAAGCATCATAGCATATCTGGAAAACAGCAGCTTGTTATCCAGAGCACAGTATGGCTTCTGAAGAAATCTCTCATGCCTGTCAAATCTTCTCACTGCAAGAGAAAGCTGGGTCAAATCAAGGGACAATGAAAGACCCATAGATGTAGTCTTCATAGACTTCAGCAAAACCTTTGATAAAATACCTCACAAAAGGCTACTCATGAAGTTAGAAAGTCTTGGTATCGAAGGCAGAGTGCTAAACTGGCTCAGGGAATTCCCCATAGAAAGGAGGCAGAGGGTCAGGATCAATTCGAAACTCTCCTCTTGGATTGCAGCACGTAGCGGAGTGCCACAAGGCACGGTACTCAGACATCTCCTATTTATTTTGTATATCAGTGAGTTATCTCTGCTCACCGACTCCCCTATCGTCCTATACGCAGATCACTTAAAAATTCGGAGAGAGCTGAAGGGCAACAGTGACACGTTCACGTTGCAAGGGGACCTCAACAAACTGTCAGAGTGGTCCATAGAACGGATGCTCCCGTTAAATGTGGCAAAATGTGCAACCATGCGCATTGGACAAGTAAGCACGAGCTCCTACGAACTAGAGGGAATAACACTTCCACCAGTTCAGACTCACTTGGACTTAGGTGTCGTAGTTAGCCACGACTTGGAAACTACAGCACACTGTCGCGCGGTTGCTGTACGTCGTTTCAGGTCATTATGGGCAATTCGCAGAGCCTTCACTAGAATCACCAGAGATACGTTCACCTCCTTATATACATCTCTGATGAGGTCAAGACTGGAAAACTGCATGCAGGCCGCCAGCCCTTGTCTAAAAGGGGACTCACACATTCTAGAAAGTGTTCAAAGGAAGGCAACATGTATGGTTCTCGGAATGACTAATTTATCATGCGAGGAAAGAGTACATAGTTTAAATCTCTTCTCCCTGTCATACCGTAGGCAGAGAGGAGATTTAATCACAATGTTTAAAAATTTAAATAATGCCTACGGACCCAACCTATTCTCTCTATTCCTTTCCAAGAGATACGAACACCTTAGAGGACATAGTAGGAGAGTTCAAAATCATATTGCCGTCGAGTAATGGTTCTCACACCGAGTCGTAAACTCATGGAACCGACTCTCAGAAGAAGTGGTGTCTGCAACCTCAACTGATTCGTTCAAGAAGGGTTTGGACAACCACAGAAATTTACCAGAAAAGGATTACCATAAGCTCCAAGCCTTCTATCCTGAACCAATAAATCTGAATCTAAACACTTGTCAAGGCCACTTAGTGACAGCCATTGTTTTCCCGCATCAAACTCTCTATCACACCATTTGGTTGGGGCTTCACTTGAGAACACACCTAAAGAGAAACTCTAACGGAAATAAGAAACACAACCCACAACAACGTAATGTTCATTATTATTGAGTAACAATTTCCTAGTATTGAGAAATTGAAGACTGACCTTCAGGGCTGAAGCGGCTTCGTTAGGATTTCTGCGACACGATGACAAGAGGGTCACCTCAAAGATCACACAAGAAACACCGGCACCATAGGAACCGTGATAGGTCTCGTTCACCCCTAGATCAAGGTTCTGACCGAACATTTGGTAGGGTAGATGACCGGTCTTCTGATGATGGTAAGTAAAATCAAATATAACTCATTTCTACTTTATTTAGCTGGACGTACTGGGGTTGATATCTCTCTTTCAATTTCTGAAACAAAGTAAGTAGAGCACATAAGTATATACTCTTTCAGTGCTTTGAGAGCAAAGTTAGGTCTGGCCCCTCTTGAAACTGAGGACACACCCAAATCAGAGCGAACCACTGATAATCAGGCGGATAATTATGTCCATGCCCCGGCGAAAGATCTTAGAAAGCTGAAAGAGTCAGATGCAATCAAAGAAAAGCTGAATGTTCTGAAGGAAAAGAGAGCTCTTTATGATAAACTTGGTCAGGAAAAGCTTTCTGTCCCAACTGAAAAAGAGTCAGATGTTCAGACATGGGTAGAAAAGATGCGAGAAAAAGAACGAATTCAAAAACAAGCCTCCGAAAGAGTAAGCAGTACGTTCAATTAATGTCTCACCACAATCTTTTGCAGGCGAAAATCCTGAGTGAAATCGACGACCAACTAGGTGTTTCTGAGTTCGTTGAGTCAAAGTTGGCCATTAAAGATAAGAATTATAAGCCAGGAGATCTTGCTGGCTTGCGAGTTGAACACAGAGCTGATCGTTTTGTTGATGGTCAGTCTATCATCTTAACGATCAAAGACTCAGGTTTGTCTTGAACCTTTTTCATGTTTGGGTTAAATTGTGTAGTGACTAGTAGTAGCTTTGAGTGTTTTCACTTTTGTCTCATATTTGTTCGCCCTTCGGTTTTATTTTTTTTTCTTGTCACGAATTACTTGGTTTCAATTTTAGTTCTTTACAAGTCACAATAAAACCATAGCTCTTAGGAATATGTTTAAGTTAATTAATGTTGGCGTGTATTCGTACAGGTTAAATACCCGTATATGAACATGATTAAAGACAGTGTAATGCTCACCAACTTCTTGAACTCGTAATTTGTTGACAGCCTAAATTCCCCACGACTGATAGTGTAAACTGGTTCATCTTATATTATCACACTGAGGATGTACGTGAAAGGAAGAAAAACTGTATTAATGTGATGAAAATGGTCTAATTATGTGTAGTTTGTTAGTAGCATGCTAGTAGAGCGTTGGTTGGTTAGTAATGGTTGTCTAAGACCAGCTGGGAAAAACCGAGTGGGTCGTCGATGCGAGGGTGACATGGGGATCGTGCGAAGAAGAGGTAAGAGATTATGGGCAGTCATGAGTCCAACTGAAAAGGAGAGCAGAAAATAGAACAAGGTTGTTGAAGCTCTATGCTCCCCTCGAAGCCTAAGAGAGCAACAATAATATTAATAATAAGGTCGGCAATTTCATAGATGTCACCTAACGGCATCTTGGAAATATCAACTGTGTGCGCAGTAGTTCAAGAGTAACGATAGGCCGGAGAGTATTTCACTTGAAAATAACCATTTTTCATGTACTCAGATGTCGGTATCTAAAATTACCCTCTAATCAGTAATACCAATTTAGTGGTGGTGAGTAGTAAGCAGTAAAGTAATTCAAAGAGAGGTTTCCTAGTTGCGCCTGGTGTCCTAGGTTCTCATCCACCTCCCCACACTTCTGCCTGAGCAAAAGAAGTTAAACAATCCTCAAAAACATGGTATAGATTTCAGTATTCTTCCTTTCTAAAGGATATATCCGAATACCCATCACCGCACTGAAGTCTACAGTCAGTTATCGCAAGTCGAATTGGTCAACACCTACTTTGCAGTTCCCCGGAGTTGCTTAAAGATGGTAGTTACAATTTATTAACAAGAACAACTGAGATACTGTTTTGAGGGTAGAAAGTGAAACAGTTGAATGCGTTGGGCACTCCACTTGTTTGGGGAGTTGAATCAGTCGTAACTGCATTACTTGTGCTTAACAAAACTAGCACGTTCTGGAGATTTGTCATAGAGTCAGGTAAGTTGTTCGATGAAGTTTTAAACTACTTGAGACAGGTCTGACATGTTATACCTACACACACGATCTACCCTTAAGTTCTTTGTTAACCGAAATAAAATTACTTCGAAAGGAATCACTAGACTTTGGCATATTACAAACCAGTCACTTTGATTTACGTACTTCACGACTGTGCAGCATTGTCTTGAGTCATTTGTTTCACCTCACTTTCTTAGTAGAATACTTAAGCTGACGAAGTTTATCTTTGAATGAACTTCTGGGGTGAAATGCTGTTGTAATCTCAGCTTTGTCAAGAATTCTATGTAGTGATTACAACTCCTGTTTCCTATATGAAAACAGTTTTTGTTTTGATTCCCACTCTAGCCAGTACCACGTATCCATTTCTTGTGATCTTAGGGAATTTTAAACGAATTTTGGGGGATGATTTTGAACAGCAGTGTGGCTTTGATTTGTTTTTGTTTTCTTATTTACACTCATCGCTTCACTAGTTGGACTTTTGTCTGTACTGGTTAGACACTACTGAACAATTTTTTCTTAAGTGGTATGAACTATCTGTTGCTCTTAGCTATTCTTACTTTCTCTTCTGAAACTAGTCTAAGACAAAACAATCTCTTTTTATCTGTTTCGTGTATTCGTTATATTTCTTCAGGTGACACATTGTTTCCTGTTCTCAGTGAGACTGTAGTCGTGAGAACTTTTGAATTAAACTGGATAAGAATGCAAACAGCAGCATAAACATTTTGATAACATATTCTTGCTTGTGTTCTTTAAGGACGAACACAGTTCGAGAATAGTGGTTTCAGATAATACGTTGAATGGTGACTAATAAAGGTAAAGAAGTTCAATTCACTAAGTTGGATTATCTTAGAAATTAAATTATCAGCCTTTCGTTTATTGTAAACATTATTTGCCAGCTGTTAGTTTATATCCGATATTAGTTCATCGGCTTACAGTAATCCCCATAATAGTTAATTTTATTGTTATTTCCAATAGATAGTGCTCGAATTGAATTAATACATAATTCTACTGTTTGTATTTCCTTACATTTTGCTTGTAAATAGTTGATTCGCCTAACTACAAATAACTGCGAGTAGTTAGCTATCATGTCAGAAGTAATTGTAAGCAACAATGGATTATTGATGTTCAACTAATGAGGAGTCTGGTGTTTCTTTTTTTGGCTGTCAGTGTTTAAAAAATATTAATCAACACTTTTCAAAACTTGTCAGACTCTTCAAATAGTTCTAACCAGTATGCATTTCTGTCACAGTAGTCTTGAGGAAATTAAAGCTGCTTAAAGTTTAGCGTGTCATTTCAAAAATAACTGAGAGCAAAATCTGTCGCTGTTTCAGTGGAGTTTCTCAGCAAGTATTTTGGACAAATGTCATGCTACTTGAATACTTATGATACGCATCTAAACTTGAGAAGGTTATTTTTGATGACTAGTTGAGGTTTGTGAATCGAAGAAGAAATATTGGTTACTGTGCAAACTGTAATCTGTTTATAGCCAACACGAACTTTCGATATAGGTTTCGGTGCAATTGAAGTATATAACATCTTCACTCTACCAGTGGAGCATAAACTCAGTTAGTTTAGCATTTTGGCAAAGAAAACTGTCATTAAAAGTATATCAGTGTGAGTAGTAGTGTTTAAAACTGTAACTGAACAGCAAACTACGCTACCTTGAAGCATAACTTCTCGTCGCCTGGACAGGGAAGATAAAACTCTCCTTACACTTTGAGCGTCGGTGGCACAGTGGTTAGGACTCTCGCCGACCATGCACATGGTCCGGGGTTCGAACCCCTGCCGGCGCACACCCGATATCTATGGTATGCCTGAATTTGGGCAACCGATATCCATGCTGAAAGTTCCACACTTGTACTGAAAATACGGTGTGGAAATCAAGCTGTAAATCCAAAAAAAAAAAAAAAATAGAAATTATCACTAGGAGTATTTTTTCAATAAAAGGGCTGGTGTCCTTATTTTACATTTGTTTCTTGGTGTAAGTAGTCTTATTCAGTTCATAATACGTGATATTCTCTTCAGACAGTGAGTGCTCTGCTTAAGATGATTAACACTGATTCACTTGATGATTCCTAAAATCAACGTCTGAACACTTGAAGTTGTTGTTTATGTCAACACTAAGGCATAATTCTTTCCTCGTAATAGGTATATGAGCGGTCAGGTTTTCAGTTTTAGTTTGTTACATTTGACCTGTTGGTTTTACCATAGAATTTTTATTACCTTAATCAGGTCATTTCGTGTATCTGACTACACCTTACTTCTATCGTCTTATTATTTCTTTATGACGAGTGACTAACATTTTAATGCTTTTTTCTTACTGTAGTCGTATTTACCTGCGACATACAGCACCGTTGCTGTATTTTTCCCTTTCCAGGGGTCTTATTGTAATTCCGTTTGTCATTCATTTACACGGCAGTTAGAACGAAATTTTCTGCTTTTAGCATAGTATGATAAATTCTGTTAGAAAGCTGTTGGAATCAGATTTCCATAGTCTTTTGTGTATCATATTTTCCGAACTTAACCCAGAAATAGAATCTCTAAGGTGTTACTTTCTTGAGATAGAACGCGTGTATTATCCGGATTTTCAACTCCAATGGGAAGTCAGTGCTTCTTACTATACGGATCAGAGACTTGCACTGCGCGTCATAAAGAGCATCTCAAACAAACTACAGACCTTCATTAACAGTTGTCTTCGCTCAATACTCAAGATCAGATGGCCAGCCAGGAAAGATCAGCAGCGGAGATCTCTGGCAATGAGTGAACCAACCCAGCAGGAACTGATTGTGCAACAAATAGGCAGGAGGAAATGGAGATGGATTGGCCATACTCTCAGGAAACCATCAAGTGACATCACTAGACAAGCCATTGCTCGAGTGGAACCCGAAAGGAAGGGAAGCGGCGAGTTGGTCGTCAGTGCAAGGGTGGGTGAATTGGAGTAGGTCATGTGAAGAGGAGATGAAAACGTGTGGGCAGACTTGGAGCCAGGTGAAGACTCTAGGAGAGAACCGAACGCAATGGAGACGCACGGCTGAAGCCCTATGTTCCTCTAGGAATTAAAGGAAACAATAATAATATAATTATTATTATTATCTGCTTTTGTTATATATCCTTTCCATTGACTGTTCATGTTAAGGGGTATTGGAATAATTTTATTTGGCTTCAACTATCCCGAAAATACCTGTGATCAAAAATTTCAGTAGGGTTTTATGTTTTTCCAGTGGGTTGAAAGTTTTAGCTACTTGGTTACTCAATCATTGATAATCTGTTTATTCTTGATGATAAGGTAATTTACTTCGCTATTACTTCGTGCTCAATCAAATCAAGTGCAAATGCTTTTATTTTTTGCATAGGTGTTTTGGATGACTCCGAGGATGTTCTGGTTAATGTAAACCTGGTCGATGATGAAAAAGCGGAATTAAACAGGGAAAACTTACGGAAGACTGCCGGTTTAGCTGGAATCGAAGACCAAGAGGATGAAGAAGTTCTCCTTGGTTTACGCGCTAAAACTGTGCTAAGCAAATATGATTCAGAGATAAATGGTGTTAAAAAAGATCAGTTCGTGATTAGTTCCAATGGTTCTTATAATACAGAAAGTGAAAGATTATTGAAGCAGTTGCAAGCTGAACTGAAGGAAGGCCGAGTAAGTGTTTATTTTTAAAGCCCACATGACCTGATTTCATTTCTAAGCCTTTTGTAAACAAATATGTAATCTAATTAAAATAGTCTTTTTGGGTTCATATCTTTTACTTACTAAATTCTTACTTCTATTTTCAGCAATCCTTACCGGATACAGAACTTCGTATAGCTTCAGAATACTATTCTACTGAGGAGATGGCTACAAAATTCAAAAAGCGTAAACGTCGTGTTAAGACAATTCGACAAGCGTTAACTGCTGATGAACTTATAAGCGAGTTGCCTGAACAGTTACCATCGTCAGACTTAGGAAGTCGTTCAGCACGTAAGGAAGATCATGGTCGTGGTGATGTGTCTTCTGCAAGCATTGTTCATCCTCCTGAAGATTTAGCAGCAATAACAGAAAATCTAGTCGACATTAAAGGTATGATTCTTTTAATTTTTCAAAGGGTTTATATTCGTAACGATACCATTGAATATCATTTTTTTCTGAACAAATAAAAGTAGAATTTCAGATACTCAGATGTGGATGATAAAGATATATCTTGAAATTAAGTTTAATCAAAACAACGCAGGTGTTATGCAGTGGTAATCAAGCCTGTAGACTCGCCCGTCTCAGCTACTTAGGTGTACATATCATAAGGGTAACATCTTCCATTCTCGATACTTTTTCTCATACATAGTGCTAAGATTTAAGTCGATTCTTATTATGTTATTATTGAATTTCTAGGCAGTTCGGAAACAACATTTTGAGAGCTTTTCTTTGTTTTCAGCTTGATGAATTTTATGTAGGAGATCATATTTCCACGGTGATTATGTGACCGAGATAATAAACACGGAAATAAATACTTTGTGAGGATTGTAGTAAGATAATGTTTGAAGTACAAAAGCTAAGAAGCTCACTGTGCGTCGTTGGTTCAGCGGTAGAACGCTTGTCAACCACGCACTTGGTCCAGGATTCGATCCTCCACCGACGCACTCCTTTAAGTCTCGCTTAGCCGGTAGCAAGCTTAGTAGAGAAGGAAGGTTGGGCGTGAGGCTAGCAACCTCATCCTTTAAAACTAAAACCACTGTTACCGAAATTTCAAAGCTCTCTGTTCCACTAGGAACATAAAGGAATAAAAAAAGCTCACTACCCTCTACTACAATGGGGTCTTACAGTTTAATTGTTTTGCATCTAGTACTAATGATATTGTCATTCAATCAAAACGGAATATGTTTGAGTCAATAAGAACACCATTCATAGGCTTTTGCTCACTAATTTAAAGTGTTTTTTGTTTGTAACGTTAACTTTATCATAAAGCTCTTTTTCTCCCAACGGTCTTCTAATCTTTTCATTACCCTTAGCCGACTACGAGGAAGATTGGTCAACAGTAAGTCATATTGATGAACCAGATGAATTGAGAAGTGAACTAGAGAAAACTATTGGTCGAGTCATACAGTCTAAGTCAGCGGTTGCAGTTAAACCTGAAGAGGTAGGATAATTCTCTTTATACTAGCAATAGTGTAGTACTAATTATGATAATTTTTTTACTTTGTTTTTGATGAATGAGATGTGTTGTGGAAATGTAACTCATTGCCATCAGCCAATGGATCCCACTCCATTTACTTCAGCCTGAAGAGTTGCGTGGCATCGTAAACCTGCACACAAAGGTTTGGACCATATTCTGGTGTATGAAAGGTGTGTACAGAGTAACTGAGGTCGGTCAGACAAAGAAGATCAGATGTGTGTTTACTAGAATCTCGACTAAGTTAAAAAAAGTTTTTAACACTAATTATGGGGTTCATCTAGAACGCAGAGAGTACACATGTACAATAAGATTGGTTTGTATGGAAATATGACCAGAAATTATAAGTGAGAATTCATAAAACGAAAGCATGACCCTTCATAACTTCCCATATTTAAATTAAATGGAGATGAGTTATCCATTTTTTTCGAAGACGCTTGTAAGTTATTTCTCCTCTACTCTCCTTAAGGCATGAATGCTGTAGTGCATCCTGGTTCTTTTGGATAATGTTTATATACAACTCCTTTTGTGCGCTGTTGTTTTGTTTCTGTTGTAAGTGAGTATTTGATCTGTATGTGGCTCTTCCTTTGTCGGTTGGTATTTTTTTCAGTCTTTTGAGCGACTTTCGTTTTTGTGAATCCAGCTGAGTATAACACATTTTCTGTTTGACCTTAGGTACAATCATTTGACTGGTTTCCCGATTAACTTTGAATTGTCTGTCGTAAATGGAGTTGATTTTACATCCTCTCCCTATGGTGTTTCACTGTCAAGGGAGGTAGAGACACAAGTTATTCATCATCAGGGGATGTAGCTTATTGGTTTAGGCTCTCCACTTCCAGCCAATTGATCACCGATTCAAATCCCGCCTCACCTAACGAGGTTTGGACAGCAAGTTAGTCTCACTAACCCTCACACAATAGGTGTGACTCACTAACACCTGTATGGATTTGCATCTGGTTGTTGAGTAACGTTCAGTAGCCAATTCGTCTATTATATCTTCCGCATTTTTTATTGTCACAGTAAATAATAGGTTTTCAAGGCACAACAAACAGCAAGCAATCGTCATTATCATTTCCGAAATTCTTAGCCTTCCTGTCTACCCTAGGTTGTCTGTGTATGTATCAAATCGAACAAAGCTTTGAAGGTTGCGGTCTTTATTGTTAGTCTGAACAGCTTTCCGTTGGACATATTTTCCTTTTAATTTAGATAATTGGGTGTATAGCCGAATATTACAACTTTGAATGATTTATAAAATATCTGCCTGAGTTCATCCACGAATGTCAATACGTAGTCTCGAACTAGCTGCTTTGATTGCATCTGCAGGACTATTAGAACCAAGGTTGAGATGCCAGATATTGACGCAATGTATTTGTAGACTCATTTATAAATGGAAAGTCATACTAGCATCAGCCGATAGTGTCTTCGACTGTTGGTTTGAGAGTCACATGTGGAGCTGGTGTCGCCGAGACGCTAAGAACTAATGGTTTGAAACTGTTGGTGATATGGCTCAAGATCGTTCTCAATAGCTTAGATGCATTCAGTCATTTTTCTCCACGTAATTATTCTTCTTCCCGTATATTTCCGTTCATGGTAGTTCCTTTTAATTCTTATCTCTATATTTGTCTGCTATCTGGAGTGTGGTAGCTTGAACTGCTGCACTTTAACGTAGAGTTCTATGTTGAATACTCAGGCAGTCAGTTAGTAAGTCCTTAATTTTATATTTGTGTTTAATGACTTAAGCTTCTAGAATTTCACTTGTTTATTTAGCAAAAGATTCGGTTAGTGGTTTGTTGATCAAATTCGAGGCGACAGACTAATCGGTGTAGAACTTTACATCGATAAGAGGCCATCAGTTTGATTTCCCTTCCCCCCTTCTCTGTAACATACAGACTGGAAGTGAACAATGAAAATAGGAATGCTTTTTCCTGAGAAAGAAACAAATATCCAGCAATTATAAATATCTCAAAAAAAACGTTTGAGTGTAGCATGATGTGTATAGAAGTTGCTAGCATATTCAAAAGAGTTGAGGATTGATAATAAACAGTGTAGTGTATTGCTGATTTTCTTTTATTTACCACTGGCTTTGTTTTGTATCAGTTATTTTCGTGTTTGAGAATAAAGTTCTACTTATGTAGAAGCACACTTCTATTTGGCAAAAAAGGCATAACAAGTGTACTTTTTTTGACTTTTTGAAAGCAATTTTTCCAATTTTATCTGTAGGCTGTATCAAATTGCTTTTTGTTGTTTTTGCTTCTCTCTATATATATATATACACACCTAACAGATTACTTCACAACTATTGGCTAAAAATACAGCTGCTCCTCTTCCTGATTCCGTGGCAAAACCATCTGCAGGAGTTACAGCAAGCAGTAGTAAGAAAACTCCTATTGTATTTGATTCCACCGCTGAATTCTACAAGTCTATTGGTATTGGTTTTCAAGAGATTATGAAGAAAAATGCTCAATATAATCAGTTTCTGTTAAATCAGTATAAATTACAGACTGGTGAGGCTAATGATGACAATGATGATGCGACACCAACGCCTACTAGACTGCCGTATAAAGAGGAAGTAGAAGAAGACTACCAAAAAATGGATTATGATTCAGATGATGGAGGTGTAAAGTCTGAGTCATCAAGTTAGTTATTTTACTGGGTTATGCTTATGCATTTTCAATTTTTTTGTATCCTATGAAAAGGTACCTCTTCTCATGCATTTCATTGGAACTGTTTTTGTAGGATTACTTTTTTAGGCTAACTAACACAAATGACTAATGCATATTATTTAGTGAAAGTAAATAATATGCGTTAGTCGTTTGTGTTAGTGTGTGTGTGTGTTAGATGCTGCTACAGGACTGGACTACGTCGACTCCTAGCTTAGTGATAGGAAGTGAAGTGATAGAACATGTTGACTGCTTCACCTATTTGGGAAGTTGTATCAGCACCAACGGACTGATTGGTGACGAAATCTCAGCACGGATCCAAAAAGCACGAGCTGCTTTCGCTAACTTACACCGTCTCTGGGGTAGGCGTGACATCCAACTATCAACCAAGGGACGTGTGTACTGCTCAGCAGTTCGCTCCGTCCTTCTCTATGGCGGTGAGACGTGGCCATTGAGAGCGGAAGACATGAAGAGATTGTCTGTTTTTGACCACAGATGTTTACGATCTCTTTCTCACGTTAAGTGGTATAAGGTAAGTAATATTGACGTTAGGTGTAGAGTGTTGGGCAATCAATCGAGGGAAAATCAATCGAAGAGGCTATAAAGTTACATAGATTGAGATGGCTAGGTGACGTGCTGCGCATGCCTAACCATCGCCTCCCCCACTCCGACGGGCATTACTAGCTGATATAGGTGCAGGTTGGAAAAGAGTAAGTGGTGGCCAAACAAAAACATGGCATCAATCCATGAAATCCTTGACAGTTAAACTGAGTCAGGTAGGGAGATGCAGACTTCCGGGTTGGGGCCCACCCTCGGGACTCTAAGAATCAATGGCTGGAGACAATAGGTGACATGGCTCAAGATCGTTGTCAATGGCTTACGCAGATGTATTCAGTCTCTGTAATATTCAGTCTCATATTCCTTTCTACCATTGCTCATTCTGTTTCACTCTTATACTTGTCAAAACTCTATTGATTCTCTTCACTCATCTTCTTGTCTACCTTTGTGTGCTCTTTGGAACGTGGCAACTCGAACTGCTGCACTTCGGTGGCAAGTTCTATGTTGAATCCAGACAGACAGATTTAGTGAAAGTTTAGCTATGCTCCTGTTTTTACTTGACGAAGTTTATCATATCTGGAAGAGTAGTAGGGTTCTAAATGATTTTGTTGCTTTGATCTTCTTTCTTGGCTTCAAAGATAGACTATTTGTAGAAAGCAGTCTAATTTTTCGTGTCATTGCTACTATTTAACCACAAATCAGGACACTAAAAGTTCGTCTTGTTTTATTTCGTGTGTGCCCCAACAGGATGTATTATAATTATAATTATTATCTCCTTCAGTTCCTAGAGGAATATAGGTGTTCAGCCGCACGTCTCCATTGCGTCCGGTTCTCCACCAACGTCTTCACCTGGCTCCACGTCTGCCCACATGCTTTCATCTCCTCTTCACATCACCTCCATGTCACCCTGGCACTGACGACCGACTCGTAGATTTCCATTAGAGTTCCACTCGAACGATGGCCTGGCATGTGACGTCACCTGATGGTTTCCTCAGAGTATGGCCAATCCACCTCCATTTGTTCCTGCATATTCGTTGAAAAATCACTTACTGGTTGGTTCGCTCCCGGAGATCCCTGTCGCTGATCTTTTCTGGCCATCTAATCTTGAGTACTGAGCGAAAACAGCTGTTGATGAATGTCTGTAGTTTGTTCGAAGTGCCCTTCGTGACGCGGCGCCAAGTCTCTGATCAGTACAGTGAATAGCACTGACTTCACACTAGGAGTTGAAAATCCGGATCTTATTTTTCATACTGAGTAGTGCTGTTGATATCCACACAGACTTGAGAGTAATGAAAATTTGCCTTGCTTTCCTGATCCTTCCAGCTTTGATATCCTCATCAGTTCCGCCTGTAGTTGAAACGATGCTTCCCAGGTTGGTAGGTAAAGGAGGTTGCTTCTTTCAGATTCCTCCTATTTATGCTGATTTCTGTCTGTTGTTGTTGCTGTTGGCCAGGAATCTTCAACACCTCTGTTTTCCCTATTTTCACCTGAAGGAAGTCCTATCTTCTCTAGATGCTTCTTCTGCTAACATGCTGTTTTTCTCTAGCATATCTTCCGGTTTGTGGGAAATCAGACACATCATCGGTGAGATCCATACCCTCCAAGTTTCTTGTCTGGGTTCGCTTTATGCCTGTTTCCTCGTTGCCCCACTGTCTGTTGCATTATCCAGTCTACCGCAATCAGGAAAATCATTGACGATAGTAGGCAGCCTTGTTTTACTCCCGTTTTCACTTCGAAGGATTCCGTGAGTTTTCCGTTGTGAATTACTTCGCATGTAGCATCGTCGTACAACTGTTGGATGAAGTATATGATTGTTGACGGATGTAGAAAAACCTCTAATTTCCACATTTCGGAGGTCTGCTTTAAGTCAGGTTTTAAATGAAGTTCACAATTTGCAGTTTACATAGTTCTATGTGGAACTTCACCATGGGTACCTTTGGAAGTCGAAATCATTCAGATCATAATGGGTGTAAATTCACGCTGCTACATACTACTAACCGATTGGGATGAGTAGTATGTAGTACCATGCATTTAAATGAAGTATAGGGAAACTGAATTACTAATTCAACTTCCTACCATAAACAGTTGTTTAGTACTTCTCTAAAGACAATATTTTCTCCTATTCGATAAATGGCACATGAAATATCGAAAACGGAATCCTGTAACCATACCGCTTCACAGGTACATTAAAGTAAGCTGTGGAATAGGAACAGTTTTTCACTCCTAACGTCGTTGCCTTGTTCTTCAGATGTTTTGAATAGCATATTCGTTGACGTAGATCCTGATTGTTTCTCGTCTTCGTTAATTTCTTTTCCTCACTGAATATGTCAAAGTGAACTGCTCAGGATCTCTGTGTGAGTATGTCTATATCTAGCTAATGCTTTGGGGAATCTGTGTACTAGCAATTGAATAATCAGTTTGTACATTATTCATGTACTAGGTCGTATGTGATTGACACTTCCGGAGACTTAGTACTGTTTTAATCATGCAATTATGAAACTGGTGTACAGTTAATCAATGAAATATGGTATTAAACAACATGGATGGTAGTTATGTGGCGTAGATCTTGTCATCATAAGATTCGGGGTAGTCAAAAATGAAAGCTAATCTTGGTAAAATTGTATTCCATTTTCCTATGTACACTCATGACTTGAAGTTTTCTTAGTTCTATGGGCAACTCTATTCGCAGGTAACTACAAATTTCACCAAGTTTCGCAATTTATTCATTTTTTCTACCTGATATTTTTTTGGCCAACTGATACTTAGAACGCAGTTTAATCATAAACCTTTGATAAGGGGAGTTATTAAATGAATGTTTTTGGCTTATCTGTTTGTTTTTGTAGGACTTTTAATTTGTGATTTACTTGTTTATTTTGAGCGATAAATTCACATGGGGGTTACAAGTCAGTAGATATTTGTGTGTAAGCGCGCATCTGGTGTCGATTCCAGTTCTCGTATTCGAAATATGTTAAACACTTCGATGCTTAGCAAATTTAAGTTTTAATATTGTTGAATTTAACTGTAAGTGTTTACACATTTATGTTTTCAGATCGTTGGCATACTGTCGGTGATGACTTACCTAACAGTTCGACCAGAAGTCAATCGAAGTCAACAGTTAAAACTCCTGGTTCAGTAAATATTATGAAGCCAGAAAATCCTGATATACAAGGTGTTTTGGATGATGAACCACGTTTAGACGTAGGAGTATTTTCAGCCTTAAAATTAGCTGAAAAGAAAGGATATATTGAAAAGGAGAAAGAGAAACGCGTAAGTGTTTGTGTGTGTGTGTGTGTCTATGTTATGGTGATTTTAACTGAATCTTGCCTGCACAGACACAAATTTATGGATTATGTACCAGTTGTTTTTATCCAGGGGTCAAACCCATGGTATGCGTCTGTGATTGAGTGACATAGGTTCAGGTTAGAAAAGGGTTGGTGGTGGTCAAACCAAAAATGTGGCACCAATCCACCAAGCTTTTGACACTTGCTTTAAGCCAGCCGTATAGGGAGGTGTGGACTTCCTGGTTGGGGTCTTTGCGGTGCTAAGAACCAAAGGCTGGCTCAAAATCGTTCACAATGGTGCAGATACATTCACTGTCTGTAATCTTCCATGTCCATTAAACCGTCACGTTTTTCCATGCTACTACTCATTATCCTCTACATTTTTGCTGATTATAGTTCTTTTGAATCTCTTTCCTCTACCTTTGTGTGGATCTTGAACTGCTGCAATTCTGTGCAAAGTCCTGTGTTTAACCTCAATCAATCAGTGTTTGAGTAAGGTTCTTGGGATGCTTCTGTATTACTTCTCTGTGTAGAACTGTATCGCAGTATAGCACATCAAATAATACCACACTTCATTGAGCCACCGGAAGTTCTATTTCTAGTGTTAGGTGGTATAATATACTCCGTGACACCAAGGTTGGGAATAGGAGTGTCAGACAATGAGGGGGAATCAGTAGATAAAACTATAAATTTCTGTAGAGTGAAATCAACAGGACATGTGTTATGCATTTCAAACCATCATCACCCTCGACAGGTAATGTGGACTTATACAGAACTAGACTGGTTTGAACCAAATAGGGAGATGTCAACTGCCTAGCGTCAAGAGCCAATATCTGGTGGCTGTTGGTGACATATGACTGTCTCAATGACTCAGATGTGTTTGTTTCTTGTGATCCCCCAGACTAATTAAGTCTTTATTATTCTTTCTCTACTTTTATGTGTGATTTAATGAGGTGTGGTAATCTGAGCTTCTGCACGCTTGTTTAGAGTTCACTTAGTCAGCCACTGAGAGCAACAACAGAATAAGCGACCTGTGTAGACTTCGGTCTTCTTCTGGAAATATTCTCATGTGGCTGAGGGTCCAAAGCCTATCTCTGTCAGGTAAGTCCTATTCACTGCCTTCATATGGTGGTAGCGGTGTTCTTTATAAAAGTGAAAAGATGAATGCCAACGTCAGGCGCTTGCAAGCGGACTAGTGGATATGCTGGTCTACCTAGGGGGAGCTGGAAAACCCAAACCTACAAGGTATATGGGCTTCGGAATATGAAAGGGTTGGATGGCGTATGAACACCTGTTTTGGCCACCATTTTTTTTATTCCTTCACGTTCCCAGTGGAACATAGGGCTTCAAGCTACTGGCTTGAAGTTTCTTGTAGCAGTGCTTATTTTACAGGATGGGGTTGCTAGCCTCATGCCCAACCTTTCCTCTTC